>CBVK0103309509.1:0-23234 GCA_900067695.1 Picea abies
TTATACTGTTTGAACGTCATCTTTTTGCAGCGCATTTTTTAGGCCCTTAAGAGTGTTTTAAGCAACGCAAAAACCACGAGAACAGAGTGTGCTAGAGTGTGCACCAAGGCACACTTTTTCTTTTCATATGAAAGAAAATATCTTGGAGAGATCTTTCTAATGGTGTAAACCATTCATCAAACGAAGCTTTTAAGAGAAAGTTACAGCGCAAAATAATGGAGGGTAAATTTTGAGACCCATCTAACTTCAAAAAGCCATAAATTTATTCTCTGGAATCAAATTGAGGCACATGAGTAGTCAATGAAAATCTATTGAACCATAGAATACATTCCAAGATCTGAATTAAATTCTTGGGCATGTTAAAAATGTTTAAAATGGAAAAGAAGGTACCTATAACATACTAGTTACAATATGGCATTTTGGTCTGGAATTTCAGCAGACTATAAGTAGCATCCCAGAACCCAGAAAGGGGTGAAACTTGGATAGAGTGTCCATAATATGTATATGAGGAAACCAAATTGATATCCTATGAAAATTCTAAAGGAGTAGGTGCAAAAATGCATATTTATAGTGCAGATTTGTGCCAAGTTGAAAAATGAATAGAAAAATTAATGGGTAATTTTCAAATAACCATAACTTTCTTCTCAAGACTCAGAATTAAGCATGGGAGAAGGAATTGGAAAGGTATTGGATAGTGGAATATAAATATCCACCCATAAAATTGATCTAGGTATTCAAATTTTGAGGAAATCAGAAGAAATAATTCTAATATATTATTGAACCAAAATGGTTCATATTTTTTCATGAAATTGTTGAAACAGTTAGCCTGACAAAGTTTTGTTGGATGTAAATTTTGCAAAGTTAACAAAAACTAGATCAGGTCAAGATAATCACAGATTCTATAGGAATGGAAGAGGCACAAGGGACTTATAGCCAAGAATATGATATTAGAGGGATGGATGTCCATTTGGGCATTGAAGGAACATGGATGTCCATTTGGGCATTGAAGGAACAAACTCCAATGGACATGGAGAACGAAGAGATGAAAACATGAATATGGTAGAGACCATTAATAATTTGCAGAAGGATGTCCAAATACATAAAGATGATAATGAAAGGATTATGAGAGCCAAGGAGTAGCAGAATGACTTCAACATGAATTTATTGGAGAGATTGAACATAATAGAAAATAAATTGGATAAGGAGAGTGGCTCAAGCAAATCCGGGAGTCATAGGTCCCCTGATGAGAAAAGAAGAACCAGAAGTGTTAACAAACATCCACATCACTCCCCGAGGAATTCCAATAAGAGGGAACATACTATCTCAAGTCCATCCCCTGTTAGGAAGCATAAGGGGTTTGGGGTGGATGAGCTATGAGGATAAATGAACAAAATCAAACCTACTACATTTGATGGTGAGCAAAAGAAGGATGAAGATGAAGAGACATGGTTGTTGGGCATGAAAAAATATTTTCAATTTCATAATTATTCTTATCATGCAGAAGGTAGAATTGATATCTATCAACTCAAGGGAAAGGCATCCATGTGCTGGGATCAACTTGTGTAGGTGCAACACATTAAAGAGAAAAGTGTTACTTGGAGAGAATTAAAGAACTATTTTGAGAAGAAATACTTGACTAAGAGATACTATGACAAGAAAAATAAATATTTCTTTGAACTCATGTTTGGGAGTATGACCATTGATGAATATGAAAGAGGGGTTTTAGAAGTGCTGAAGTATGTCTCTTTCATCAAGGATGAGACAGTTAAGATTGAAATCTATTTGAGTGGATTTCCATCATTCGTCAGTGACAAAATACAGTATGATGATCCCAAGACATTGGAGGAGAGCATAAGGTGAGATAAATGCCTATATGATCAGAAAAAAGAAATGACAAATTTCCAAAAATCTTGGGAAGTAAAAAAGAAGTTCAAGATGGATCAAAGGAAGAAGGAAACTAAGACACCATTCTTCAGAAATAATCCTCAGGGACAACCAACTTCTAGAGAACCCATAACTTCTAAGGAAGGGAGTCAAAGGCCAAGGAAGCCACCTATTCAATGTTGGGTTTGTAAAGGAGATCATATGTACAAATATTGTCCTCACAGAGGTGAAAAAGTGAGAACTGTTCACAATGTATAGCAAGCTAAAACAGTGGAGGACATGGGAAGAAATGTACCAAAGATATATGCAGCCCTAGACAACAAGAAAGTAGAGTATTAGTAACATATGATTGAGGTGGAAGGTATGATAAACAACCAAATGATTGCTATTTTAATTGATTCAGGATCTAGTCATAGTTATATAGATCCTAAGATGGTGGAAAGTTTTCATTTGCCAAGAAGCAAGCATGTAAAATCTTGGTTGGTGTTGCATGAACATCATTTGAACATGAACATCATTTGAGGATGGTGTTGCAAGTATTAGGGGATCTTCAGTTGTATGCCAAATTGAGCAAGTGCTCCTTTTATCTGAAGCAAATTCATTATTTGGGGCATATCATTTCAAAGGATGGGATAGTAGTGGATCTCAAGAAGATAAAATCCATTAGAGAATGGTCAATTCCAAAGAATGTGACAGAGGTTAGATCATTCATGGGACTTGTAGGATACTATAGGATATTTATTGAAGGATTCTCAAAGATTGCACACCCAATCAATTACTGACAAAAGAAGGGTGTGAAGTTTCATTGGAAATTGGATTGTGAAAAGAGTTTCCAACAATTGAAATAGTTATTAACAAGTGCTCCAGTACTAAGGATTGCAGACCCAAATGAAGACTTTATTGTTTGCACAGATGCATGTAAAGAAGGACTTGGTGGAGTCCTCACTCAAAATGGGTTTGTTATATGTTATGAATCAAGGAAGTTGAAGGAGCATGAAAGAAACTATGCCACTCATGATTTGGAGTTGGCATCCATAGTGCATGCCTTGAGTAAATGGAGACACTACCTCATGGGGAAAATCTTCGAGCTAAGAACAAATAATAATGGTCTGAAATATTTATTTGATCAACCAACTCTAAATTCTAGGAAAAGAAGATGGTTAGAATTTCTAAGTGAATATGACTTTGATATAAAGCATATCAAGGGGAAAGAGAACAAATTGGTTGATGCACTCAGCAGAAGAGTGCATGAATTGCATGCTATAGACATTAGCATGTACCAATCAGATTTGAAAGATAGAATTATAGAGGTTGCCAAATCAGATTTGCAATACAAGGAATTAGTGGCAAAATTACAAGAAGGTATTTTGTAGCAAAAAATTGAGGAATATAAGCTCACTCACAAGGCAACCAACATTGTTGATGTTTATATGAAAGAAATTTCTCGATTACATGGCATACCCAAGACAATTGTGTTTGACAGAGATCCAAAATTTACTCAGGATTTTGGAAAGGATTATTTAATGGATTTGGGACAAATTTGAATTTTAGTACAACTTGTCATCCAGAATCAGATGGACAAATAGAGAGGGTGAATCAAGTGATTGAAGATATGTTGAGGATGTATGTGATGGATAAACCATCAAAATGGGAAGACTACCTACACTTGGTAGATTTTGTTTATAACAATGGGTACCAAGCATATCTAAAGATGAGCCCATTTGAGGCACTTTATGGCAAATAGTGCAACACACTAGTAAGCTAGGATAACCCAACATATATAGTAGTGGTTGGGCCAAATTTTCTCAGGGAAATGGAGGAGAAAATGTTGAAAATAAAACAAAATTTAAAGGCTACCCAAGACAGGCAGAAAAACTATGTTGATAGGGGTAGAAATCATAGGGAATTTAATGTGGGAGACTGTGTATTTTTGAAAGTGAAAGCCAACAGAAGTTCCCTGAAGTTGGGAAATTGTTCAAAGTTGGTAGCTCACTATTGTGGACCATTTGAAATACTAGAGAGGATTGGTCCAGTAGCTTATATGATTTCATTGCCTGCATCTATGTCTGTTCATAATGTATTCCATGTATCATTACTCAAGAAATATATACCTAATGCTAATCATGTTATTGATTGGAATGTGATTCGGATGGAGTAAGAAGGTGATTTTCAAGTGCATCTGGTATGCATTCTCGATTGAAAAATCAAACAGCTCCCAAATCAAGCCATAGGGCGTGTAAAGGTCCAATGGACCTGGTACAGTCCTAAGGATGCTACTTGGGAGCATGAGGATGCAATGCAGGCAGAATACCTGCATATTTTTTAGGATTTTTGAAATTTTGTTGTATATGGGTACATGATGCACTGAGAATAGTGCATAAATAAGGGGAGGGGATTGTAATATCCCTAGGTCGAACCTAATTGTAATATAAGTGAAAATGTACTTAAGTTGGTGAGTTGTTAGATATCATTTTTGTATGCACCTTTCATGGCATAGTGCGTGCTTGTATTACACAGTAAAATGATGAAGTGTGCACATTATACTATGTTTTATAGGTTGGTGAGCCAGTTATTATAATCTAGGGTGCTTATGTTTGGATTAGGATAGAGAGCCTAGATGTTAAAGGTCAGTGTCCCTACTTTTGTATATATGTCTCATCATTAATATAAAATACATCATTGTGCACAGATCGACCATAATAAAAGAGACGGGGGACTAAAATCCACTGGTTAGGGAAAGGGAGGGGCCTAAAGTTAAGGAAATGGGATAAGCTAGGGAGATTAAGCCAAAAATGAATATTATATTAATATTCCTTTAATCATAAACTATGGATAATTATTTTATCCTAAGTTCCAAAGTTGGGGACAAGTGGGCCAAAGTAGGTCCCAACATGACAAGTTTCAAGTTA
Source organism: Picea abies (assembly GCA_900067695.1). NCBI lineage: Eukaryota > Viridiplantae > Streptophyta > Pinopsida > Pinales > Pinaceae > Picea > Picea abies. Next base: position 4,794 of record CBVK0103309509.1, read on the forward strand.
GGGACATGCATAGATATTGTTGGGACTTAGTTCATTTTCCCATATTTTCCATCATTCAACCATCATTCATCCATTGTTGGATGATCATTCACTCACCGAGTGAGTTATCTGTCATATTCTTGTCACTATACCTGAACTTGTATCGATATCCATACCTGTTTGTGTAGCTGGTTATCTAAGGAGCTGGACTGAAGAAGCGAGTTGTCAGGCCTGTTGGATATTGAAGAAGTGGGCTTTCAGGCTCGTGAGAGAAGGGGCACACTTCTTGGGGTGGGATAGGCATGTGGGGAATGAGGGACTGTAGGCTGTTAGTTGAGTGATCACATGGGACAAAGTATTTATTGTTGTCTATGAACCATTAGACTGGTTAGGAATCCCTTTACCTGGGTGGAGTTTAGTCCCAGGTAGGGGGTGACCCACTGTTGAGAGTGATGAGCAGTGTGGTCTAAGGTTGGGAGGATCGTGGAAGGTATTCACACAGTTGGTGATATTCTTACTAAGATAAGTGTCAATTGTGTGATACATATACATGCTGCATTTTTATTTATGTGTGTATTGTATGGGCTTATCTTGTGTGCGTTTACAACTATTTGTATATTTAAGGGTATTGCCTGCATATGTTGCATATATATGTTTACTTTTATTTCAATATGAATTTGTGCATTTACATATGTATTTGTATGTTTATGTTTTTATATATAAAGCTTCTGCAAGAGTTTTGTGTGTGTATATGTTTTAATTGCATGCAGTTCGAAAAATTTATGTGGCATAGCTCAGTTGGATGTTGGGTATGTTATAGTATGTTCCATAGAGAGAATGAAAGTGCTCTCTAGTGTAGTGTGGACCGACATGGATGGCTGAGGACATTACAACATTATTATTTACGTGTTTATTTTTATGGGTTTATTCCCTATGTGGTTTATAACTGTCTTTATATTTATGGGTATTGTCCATATATGCTACATGTATATGTTTACTATTATTTTAGTATGAATCCATGCATTTACAAAATGTATTTTTCTGTTTACATATTATATATAAAGTTCCACAAGAGTTATACGTGTATATGTTTTAATTGCATGCAGTTTGAAAAAATTATGTAGCATAGCTCTTCTCGATGTTGGATATGTTACAGTATGTTGAGCAGAGAATGAAAGTATTTTCTGGAGTAGCATGGACCAGACTCGGTGGTTGGGGATGTTATATATAAGGTTGGTAGGATCGTGGAAGGTATGCACATAGGTGGTGGTCTTCTATAAAAATATAAGTATCAATTATGTGTTCAATTACATGATGTGTATTTGTACATGTATTTATATTTATGAGTATTATGTGTGTATGTTGTATGTATAGGCTTACTGTTATTTCAGCACGAATCTGTGTATTAGTTGAATGTATTTGTCTTATTTAACTTTTATATATATGAAGTTCCACAACAGTTTCAGTGTGTCATAGCCCAACAGGTCTATGGTTGGGTATGTTACAATTTGGATCTCATAAGCACGAGAATTTTTAATGTGGCATGCCCTGGCCTAGGTGGTTGGGGTGTCTTACAATTTGGTATCAGAGCTCTAGTTTTAAACACTAAGCCTGGATGGGTCGAGCAAGTTGTTTTGAGTCACTTGAATGGAATTGGGAAAAAGCTCCAATTTTGGTTGTTAAATTCTTGTAAAATTGGAGGAAATTAGCCAAAGTGGTGAAATTTTCATAATTTAATATATGTTCAAATGAAATCCAACTTGGTATGTGTCAAATTTGAAGCACACCAAGTGTTCATGATACTTTTTTAAGTTCCAAACTCGGAGAATAGAAATCTCTCTTTGTGAGAAGAAGAAGGGTTGATATTTGTTCAAGAGGGGACCGAATTCTTCACAACCGTTAGATATGGGAAAGGAGCACGACGGTTAACCCCTCAAGTCCTTTGTACTTCATTTCTTCAGAAATTTTTATGTATTTAATAGAAGGGAGGAAAAATACTAGATGCTCTGAATTCATAGAGTGAATCTACATCATAGATCATTTGGGAGAAGGCGGACCATTGGATTCTCGAGTGGTTCGGCAGTTCAACACTCCGAGAAAATTTGTTTGTGGTTACGTGGAAGAAAGAGTTCCCTGAAGTCTTGGAGTCTGGAGCCAATTTAGACCGTTCATGTTCAGGGACACGTGTCTAAAGATTATCAAGTTTTCAAAATTTTGACGTTCAAGAATTCATGGGTGAGGTGTTGATCAACGACAAAAATGTTCGAAGCCAAAAGCCCTGAAGCATGAGAGTCCTAAAACTCTAGAGAATAAAATTTTATGAGTTTGATGTTTAGGAGATTTGTAATGGTATGTTGTGAAGTCTCACGGAGCCTGAAGTCCCAAAGATACAGAGAGTGACAGCTCATAAGTCCTCCAATTGAGCGTTTGGATGATTTAAGGTGTTCTAGTGTGAAATCCTCTGAAGCCTAAAGTTCTAAAGTCCCAAAGAGCCATGTTGAGCACTCAACACACGCTAAAAATCCTCTGTCATTTTTTTTCTTTTTGGGTACCACTTGATCTTTTGCACTGTCTAATTCGACTTCACTTTGAGAAATGTTTTTTTTAACTTATTCTCTAGAATCTCATCACCTATGAATTAAAATGACTTAACACCTAAATGAAGAGTCGATAGCCTAAAACACTTCACTCGACGCGCTCAGATTCGACATCAAAAGGAATTCAAAGAAGGAAAAGAACCACTCAGGAAACCACAATCACCAAGCGTTGATATTCATCGTTATCAGAAAAAGGAATTGTGTTTCATGGAAATTCTTACATAAGGATATCATTGATATTTGATTCCCTTTCAACATCAGTAGAAGATGAGGAGAATAAACATTAACAAAGAAAGAAAATATATCATTGATATCTGATGCCCGATGCGCTTATCGGAATCGGGCAAAGTCTAAAAGGATCACAAAAAACATTCTGACCGTGCTAAAGATATTCCTGATTGTCGATCCCTCAATGCATTTTCAGCAGCAAGATGTTTTCGAGGGAGCTAATCCGAAGAAAATAACTTGATAGGTTTATCGTCGATCATTGACCCTGGACACTTTTTCAGAATCGAAAATCTAAAGTTTTTTTAGAACAAATAACTTAAGGAAAGTCCCATCTCTGATTAATACAAGAGAATTAGGTCACCAATATTCAACTCCATGTGTCTTTACCAGATTGAAGAACCATACAGTCTAGTTTTACCCTGAGTCATTCTTGGTTCCCTAGTTCTAAGTCACACCTCCGAGTCATCTTTTCTAGGACAACATTGTACGGTGAGATTGATCGACATCAGAGATTTTGTAGAAGGATATCAATGAAAATGTTCATAGCACATCCCCGATCCTCGACCCACTCACTTCGAGAGTGACACGATGTGACATTTTAACATTAGATACGATTGGATTTTGAGCATTTAAGGCGATAATTAATACCAAATCCCGCATTAGTTTATACTTCATGCTCCAATCAAAACAACCATTTAAAATCACCAATAGACCACATCACCACCCGCGCCTCCACTATCAACCCATGTTGAATTTAAGTTATGGCGATTCAGCGACAGATTTGTTTAAATTTCACTTATCACCCGAATTGAATGGATAATGCGACATGGTAAGTTCTTCTCTATCTAAATTCTCTTGATCCATTGTAAGAGAAATCATTCTACGCGTGAGGAAATGCAGAGCATCCAAAGAAGCAAGATGAGTAATTTGAAGGCTACAGAGATCTTGTGAGTATCAGAATAACCAATTTTTAGCGAGATTCACAGGAACAATGTCACCAAGAAATCCAACCACCAGACAATCATCGAGGGCACTGAATATGATAGAACCAAAGGTAGGTGAGGTTTCCTCTCCATGGGCCACAAAAAAATTAGAATACACTCTGAGGTTGAAACCTATCATTAAGACAATGACGAAGAAGGTTTTCATCTAGCCTCTGGCCTTTGGAGATATAGAGGCAAGAATAGGGTCCAAGATGACGCTTCCACAGTGGGGAGAACTCTTTAACAAGATTAGCTGGGAGGAATACCCAAAATATGTCCCACACAGTGATCCATATGTAAGAGCACTCGACGACGAGGTTTTCCTGAACATCCAATGGTTGTACCTGCATATGGTGGTGAGTATAACCCCTGTTTTTCCCTATTTTGAAGTCTTGAAGTGGCTCATCGACCACATAGTCACATAGAAATGTTTAATCAATGATGAAAATGGTGGGTGTGTTGGAGCATTCTTACCGATGGAAGTTCAAAAATACTACAAGCTTAGAGATCCCAAGGAGCGGCTAAACACAGATTTTGTCATGAAATTCTACAAGCACCACAACACTAGCTAGGTGATGGCCTCATGGTGGAGGGAGGATAAGAAGTACACCAACCGGAGCACTCACTAGTATAGAAAGACCAATTTAAGGGAGTCATACATCTATTTGATGGCTCTCATCTGCCGATTATATGGTGAGAAGGACTGCTCCAGATTATTACATGCATGGATGCCCTTTTCTTACACAATGGAAATCTTTGGGAGTGGTTTCAACTCAGGAGCAATAATTTCTAAACAACTTGGCATCTACATACAATAGGCTCAGACGTTGAAAGAAGGAGAGATGCCAACTTTCTACACGACTTTGTATTTTCTCGATGTCATGTGCACCAGAAACATCTTCGCCAGCATGAACCTGAGATGCCATGTCATGGAGCTCCTTGTTCACGTCTATTTCAATGTTCTATGGGAGAATAGGTATAAGAAGTCTTACTCCCTCATCTGCGATGAATTCATCGTGGGAATTTATTTTATTATTTTAAAGAAGGAATGCTTGAGACTATCTGCTACGGCCAAGAAGATGATATCCAAGGTAGGCCACTGGTACTTGGATGAGCGTGACACCTACATCAGGGTGTTTGGGGCCACCAGAGCACCACATCTCCTACCATCACATGTCCCAGACTAACTTGTAGTGGGAGAAATATTCTATCAAACCATTTTGCAAGGCTACAATGCCACCCTGGTCAAGGACAAGAAGCGAGTGTTCATACCCTATGGTTTCCATGTAGGGCTCTACTTGTTAAAAGATACAAATCAAGATAAAAAAGAAGGGTTGAGCCAACTCGATTTTAGATTCTAGACAAGTTGATGTGAACAACACTATCCAAAGGGCCTAGTCTTGTAACATGTTTCACAAGTTTTTCCTTGCTGATCGTACACCCACAAAAAATTCAAAGATGAAGTCTTCATAGAAAATTCCCAGGACTTGGATGAGGTGGTGGCCAAGATGGCTGACCCCAAAATAACTAGGTTCATGGCCATGAGCCTGGATGAATAGAAGATGATGATAGAGCATTCATCTCAAGAGGCTCTTAGATCCATGGAATAAATCAGAGCGACAGAGGCAACAAAGGTTCCCCTGGTGGCTTTGGTGTAGGATAGGGGATTTTGTATGACCTAGAATGCATAGGTGAGGGGATTTCTCATGATAGAATAGGCTCAGTGAGTAATTGATCAGTTGTAGGATGAATTGGGCCTCGTATTTATGACAAGGACCCCTACCAAAAACCCATATGAAATCTGGGCAGGTCCAAGTGGCCCAGAGCTAATACAAATTGATGAAATCATCAGGTTAGATAACCCTGAAGTTACAATACTACAAGTCGGATCACTAGGGGACGTTTCAGCTCAGCCAAAGTTAGAAATAAAATTAGGTAGAGAAGGTTCACTAAACTCCCTCCATGACTTGATAAAAATCTATGATGATGAGGAAAGTTCAGAGGTATCCCTGGTAACTCCTGTGCAGATCATAGAGGAGAAGGAGCCTGAGAAGGCATCTGCCCTAGTTCTCGATGCTCAAATTCAAGGCTTACCATAGAATGACCAGGATGTCGAAAGTGTCTTAGACACTGAGATACACGATGTACCAAAGAACCAAATGGATAGTTTGACTGACTAGCCAAGGTCAGGTGAACAAAAAGAAGTAGTTCCACAGCAGGAAATCAGTATCTCAACAGTCGATTATCATGTAAGTACCGAGCCTATTCTCGATGATTTAATTTCAATCAGTACTCAACCTCCCAACGGGAAACAACGAGAGGCCAGTCCTTCAGAACATGTGGAATGGGTTCAGGATCCTACTCTTGAATAGATATACATCGTCAAAAGCTTGGGAAACATGCTTACTTGGGGAGATGAGCAAATCCTCGAACCTGTGGATGAATTTGTTGATATACATGCCATATCCTATGACCAGAAAAGGAAAGTTATCATGAACAGAACCACCAAGAAGAGGAGTATTACTCTAGATCTCTCCATCCTCATCACAATAGAGGAAAAGTTGATGAACACAGAGCATGCCAAGACATTCGAGCTTATCAACGCAGGGATGGAAATCATAAATGCCACCCTAAATAGAGTGAAAAGGGATGAAGAGGAGTTGGTCATTGCATTGAAGGAATTGGAACATCTACGCCATTTGGATAAATATTACCACGACGTGACATAGATCGTGGTGTTCCTGAGGAGCGAATTCTAGAGGCCTACAGTAAATTCAAGGATGAACGACACCTATTCACTGCAAGGATAACCAAGATTCAAGAAGACACCCTGATTGCACTGGGGATGTGTATGAATATGGAGAGGTGGTATGAAAAATCACACTATTCTATGGAAAGAATAGACTATATCAACAAAGTTCAACAAGGCCGAGATGTCGAAGAGCATGACATCTGAGTACTAAGGGAAAGCACCCTTGACCGCATAAAGAAGGCAGCCGATTATTGGGTAAAAATGGCTTGAAAACCTCATCAGTGAATCCAAGAGAAATGGGCCAAGTGCAATAACAGATGGACCAAGATCAATCGGGGAATGAGAGACATCGACCTCCCTAAATTCAGCACACCCAATGACTTTGTCAACTTACGTAACATAGACAAATTACATCCCAAACAAGATTCATCGTGGGTTACTGAGATAGAAAGGGTGGAAAACATGGAACCAAGTCAGGTGTAATAGTTTGTAGAACACCTGATCAAAGATCGAACCATGTTGCAGCAGTTAAGTGCCAGAATAGTCAAGTATTGGGCATGGGTAGTAGAGATAAGGGAGATCCTTTCGGCCCCAATGGAACAACATAGATTCCCGTATGCTAACACATGCGAGGATCTCTTCATCAAGTGGTCAGAGTACAAGAAGAGTCATCCACTCAAGTGAGATCATGTGATAACTCTTAGAAAGATTGAGAGATGAAAGTTCCATGTGGCAAGTTTTTTGTTTTACTTAGTTTCACTTTTAGTACTTATTTTTAGTTAATAATATGTTATAAATAAGAGGATCGACTTGGTAGCAAAAGGTTGATGGTTATTGCAAAGACCCTCATTTTGTGTATTTGTAAGGAACTATTTCGAAGCTACCTTAATTGAGAAGTCTTGTTTAGGACTAGAGAAAATTTTGTGTTTTTCATCAAAAGTGTGTGTGATTGGATATGAAGATGAATTATTTCTGATTTTTTATCTCATGAATGGATGTTGTAACTAGTAAGAAACTATGAATATGTTGATAGGTTATCTGATTCAATATTTTTTATAGTTCTTTTCTTTAATGATGAAAGGTAAATCATTTTGTTAATATGTGATTAATGATTAGAGTTAAGGAAACTATTTTTCTTTCCATCGTTTATTGCATTCATGTTTTTCTTCTAATAATTGTACTTCAGTCAATAATTGGAACACCAACAAGTTAATGTATTAGTACTAGGCTTGTGGTCAAAAACCATTCTCTGCATGTTAGAGTGAAAGGGTTATCCCAAGCTTAGCCTTCTCCAGTAGTTAAGGTTTCCCACTTTGTTACCAAGTTGGTTTATACCGACTTTTATCTTGTATTGATCCCACCTATAAGAGAAAATACAAAAAGAGAACGGTTGAATTGAAGGAGGAGATTTCACAAGAAAACATAAATCCCGTTGATTAATTGGTCGAATCACAAGGTCTGGATAACCATTCCACCATTAAACACTACAAATTCTAACTAGGCCTCAGTGGAAGGTTTGGTTCCTGTTGTTGAGTTAAAGGGATTTAGGACCCCTTAACATAATTGGCACTATAAGGAGGGCCTGAGAATGAATGGTTGACAATATTGTTTACAAAATATTTCACACAGCCTGTAGATTCAAAAACAACCCACTTGCATGGCTAGTCATCCCCAAGACATCCCACACACACTGAGTAGTCCTGAAATGAGTAACTCACCCCATCAAGAGGAAGAACATCTATTCCCTGATATACCTTATGCTCTTCCTCATGATAAATTGAACCAATTTAGAAGAATCACAAGAGCTTACACCTGACAGATTGGTGCATTTCCCTTAGCTCTATTACTTCTTAGACGAAAACAAATAAGTAGACCACTGGTTGAGTCCCCTGACCAGGTTTTTTTTCACACAATAGAAGACCTGATATATTTCTCCCTCACCGAAATTGAACACCCTCTTATTCTAATCCATGAAGCACCAACTGAAAACTTCTCTGAGCCCAATGATTTTTCCGAAGATGAATGGTTTAACTCATAATGCTCAGTTTCTGGATTGAAAGACATGTAAGATAAATAATAATGAAGAAAGGGGAAAACCACCTCAAAATAATCAACCTTGGTTGTCCATCCTTGGATGAGTACATAACCTTCTCTGACATCTAGAGAATTTACTCCCTAAATTTGATCCTAAATACCATATCAAAAAATTCATACTAGCTATTAGACTGATGAATGTCCAACATGAAGACATATTATGCAGACTATTCCCTTACACTTTTGAGAATTCAACCTCCACGTGGTATTTTAACTTACTGTAGGATCATAACTAGTTGGATGAAGTTTAAAAAGGATTTTCTATATAAATTTGTAGAAGAAACCACTAGATGAGCTTTGATGGCCGAATTATTTGCCACCACCATGAGTTGAAAGGAGAAGGTTAAGGACTTCAATCAAAGATTCACCACTATCTTAAGAAAATTCCAACCTGAAGCTAAACCCAATCAGGAGCTGCAAATTGAAGTATATTCTAAACCTCTCCCAACTTCTATTTCCATGTTTGTGAAGAGGGATGCCAAAGGAACCTTAGCTGAAAATTTTGAAGAAGAGAAAATGATAGAATTTCAAATGAAGGGATGTAAACAGGGCTAGGTCTCATTAGTTAAAAAAGAAGTTCAACCTCCTCCCAGGAGAGGACTATTGTTGACTAGACCCCTAGGGAAACAAATAGAACAAGGTCTCGAAAAGGGAAGTGGAGACATAGACTACCTACAACGCATGGTCAATAAGTTCTCAAACAAAATCATAGACATGAAAAGAAGTGCAAGGGAAGGAAACCAAGGCCAGAGGCCCTACAAACCCTATTTTAAAATAAATCCACTGTTCAAAGAAATTGAACCTCCCCCAACCAACTTACACATTGATCTAAGAAATGTATCTTTTGATTCTTTATATACTTATCACCAAGAGAAACACTCTAAAAGAGACTGCCCACAATGGGTGCATGCCATGAATTTGATGGACAACCAGTTTCTAGATACAGTTTCCTTGACCGAACAATCAAGAGACTCAGTTTTGAATACTGCTAATCAGAAAGAAGTTGATCCACCAGAAGAAACAACCATGCTGATATGGGACCCTGACCTACTAATACCTTTCGATGACCTATTTGAGGTTCAAGAACCACCTCTAGAGGTATTAGCTATGAAAACACGAAGTAGGGGTCAACCTGTCTCAAATGATCTTACTACTGCACAAACTTCGAGAGAAAGACCATATCCTGATCACTTGAAAGAACCTTTTGTTCCCTGAATAAATACTATAAACATCCATACACGAGAATCTCCCAAGATAGACTACAACATAGTAGAAGACTTTAAAAATTTGAAAGAAAATATATCGGTCATGGACATATGTAGAATCCCTCAACAAAAGGACTTTTTGTTACAACCATTGAAATGAGTAAAAAATCCTACAATAAGAATTGTCCAAGGAAGAAATGTAACTCCCACAGATCTAAGGAATAAACCAACTGTGAACACTTGCTCTGAAGACAAGAAGGGAAAAACTTTTGTCCCACCGTTCCTTTTGAAATTTGAAGTCTTCAAAAGAAACCTCCATAACTGTTTGGTTGAAGCAGAAGCATCCTCCAATGTTATTCCCTTTTCTATTTTCAAACAACTAAGCACGGTCCCTCTCAAAAAAGATAAACATGTAATACAACTAGACAAAACCCAGGTGAAGGTTATGGGAGATCTCAAATATGTAATGATCATAATAGAGACACAACCTAAATGTGAAAGTAATTGACATCATTGTAGTAGATATCCCATAATCTTATGGATTGTTATTGAGTTGAGATTGGTCTGAGAATTTAAATAGATACCTCAGTAAAGACTAGGCTCACCTTTGGTTTCCATTAAAATGACACTTGAATATGATTAGGATCAATAGGGAAAGATATATAAACCATATTGTCACCAACTTAGAAACCCTTAATGAACCCTCATCGATAGATTTCCCCGTGCTAGTAAATTATTCCTATGACTTTGATTTAGGGAATTTCTCCCCCCTCTCATCTGATGTACCTCTTACTCAAATCTCCAAAATGATTTTTCAAGAAAATTTGTCGATGATAGAAAATGAAAACCTCTTCTATCAACGACCTACGTTAGAAATCACGGAAAAAATGAGAGAGGAAGAAATTGAAAAGAAAGAGGAAGCTAAAAGGTTTTTCCCACAAGTTTGGACCTTATACTTTGATGGATCCAAATCGCAATAAGGGTCAGGGGCAAGGTGCATCCTCATTGATCCAAAAGGTAAACGAAATTGAATGTCCTGTAGACTATAATTTGAGTGCACAAATGACATCGTCGAGTATGAAGCTCTAGTACAAGGGCTAAAGAAAGACATAGACTTAAACGTTAAAGAATTGAAGGTTTTTGGAGATTCTGAAATCATCGTCAGACAAGTAAGGAATACTATACATTGAAACTCTCCACACCTGAAGAATTACCAATAGGAAGTGCACAGGCTAATAGAGCATTTTGAAGCCTTCAACATTATAGCGATCCCCATAACAAAAAACATTATTGTTGATTCTCTGACCACTGTTGCCTCAAGGATATCACCTTTAGAATACTATGAAGCCTCCCAATTCACTATGGATTTTCTCTACAAACCATCAGTGCCCAACAATATTTCTAATTGGAAGGTATTTTAAGGAGATGAACATAGCATAATTTCTTTTACCAATCAAGATAATTTTAAAGACTTGGATATTTATGATGAAGTATTATAGGAGAAATTAGTAGAAACTGATCCTCATACAGATTAACCAACTAACAAACCAAGATCTCACACGATACTGAAAGGGGTAGCTAATTTAGAAAACATTTTTGAATTAAGAGAAAGGTTCAAAGGGCCAACCAACACAAATACGGGGAGTTCATGTCCCATGCATGAAAACTATTAATATAGGAACCCCGGAAAACCCCAAGAATATAAATCTCGGCAAGACAATATCTAAACAAGAAAGGAAGTCTTATCTCAAAATTTTTAGACAATATGAAGATGTTTTTGTTTGGTCTTACCGAGATCTGAAAACTTATGATACTCATATCATTCAACACACTATCCCATTTAAATATGAAGTGAAACCATTCCAACATAAGCTATGGAAGTACCACCCATCCCTGTAACCTCTCATGTGTCAGGAGTTAAAGAAACTACTAGATTCCAAAATTATCTTCCAAGTTAGACACTCTGCATGGGTAGAAAATTTGGTTCCTGTAAGAAAAAAGTCCGGGAAGATCTGCCTATGCATAGATTTCAGAAACCTCAACAAAGCTTCAGAAAAGGAAAAATACCCAGTCCCACCCATGGAGCAAATTTTTCAGACCGTGTCAGGCTCTGATGTTTTCTCCCTGCTGGCCCGTTTCTCAAGCTACAACCAAGTTCTAGTTTCAGAAGAAGACCGCTTGGAAAATGCCTTCTAAACAAACTGGGGAACCTTCACTTATAAACATATGACCTTTGGGTTAATCAATGCAGGGTGAACCTTCCAGAAGGCCATGGACACAGATTTTTGAGGACTAATCAACAAATGTGTAGTATTCTATTTGGATGACGTGACTATGTATTCAAAGAACAAAGAAGATCACATCCAACATTTAACTCAGATTTTTAAAAGGTGTAAGAAATACGGTATATCCTTAAACCCTAAGAAAACTATTTTTGGTGTCGAGGAAGGTAATTGGTTATGCCATATTATATATCAAGCAAGCATTTGCATAGACCCAAAATGGATTAGATCTATAGCTCAACTTCCACTACCCCACAACAAAAATGTTATGCAATCATTCTTTGGAAAGAACAATTTTGTGAGGAAATTCACCCTCGATTTCGCTGAAATGATCAAACCCTTACAAAACATTATCCATAAAGATGTTGAATTTAAGTGGGACAATGAACGGAAAAGGGATTTTGGCAATATTAATACTATGATATCTCAAGCCTCAGTGTAGCGAAGTCTTGATTTCAGCAAAGATTTCTTCCTCTATACTTTATCCTCCAACTAATCGTTAGCTGCAGTATTGACTCAGAAGGATGATGACAACAGTGAGACCTCGTTATCATTCATGAGCACTAATCTCCAAGGGGCCAAACTAAATTACCCTACTATAGACAAGAATGCTTATGTGGTATACAAGGAAATAAAACACTTCAATTCTTACATCCTTAAGAACCATACCAAAGTCATCATGCCTCACCCTGCAATTTTATCCCTATTTACTCAACATGATATGGGGGAAATAAGAGGAAACTAGATGGAAGTAGTCCAAGAATTTGATCTAGATATAAAACCTGCTAAACTGGTTTAAGGACAAGGGTTATGAAAACTGGAAGTTAAAGCCTAGGACCAAGTAAATTAAGACTGAAAATGGGAGAGTGAATTGGAATTATGGTGTGGTGAAGCTTCATACATCTCCATAGGGCATGAGTCTTGGTAGGAGAAACTCACTTATCTCCTGCATCATGGGACTTGCCCAGAAAACCTAAACCCTAGGGAAAGGAGAGCCCTCAGGTTAGCATCCACACAATATTGACTCATAAATTTGGTGCTCTTTTGTGTTAATTATGATGGGTTACTTTTAAGATGTCTTGAATTTGAAGATGCAGACAAATTTTTGAGGGATCTTCATGATGGTCCTACTGGTGGACATTTCGTAGGAAACACCACTGCTCATAAAATACTAAGAGCTGGATATTATTGGCCTACTTTGTTTAGGGATGCTCACACATAAGCTAGAAACTGTAAAACTTGTCAAATAAGCACAGGGAGGGAGAAGAGAGCAATTGTCCCACTCCAACCAATGGTCGTTTCCAGGCCATTCGAGCAACAAGGGTTAGATATCATAGGAGAAATTACACTGATTTCTTCAAAAAATCATAGATACATACTAACCACCATAGTTTATTTCAAAAAATGGGCAGAGGCCATCCCTCTGACTCATGTGAATGAAAATGTGGTGATCCAATTCATAGAACAACAACTAATCAACAGGTTCAGTGTGCCTTCTATCCTTGTTTTTGATAATGCAGCTTACTTTTCTTCCACCTTATTAATAGATTTGTCTCTAGACAAAGGAATCATAATTAGATACTCTGCAAACTACTGTACATAGGGGAATGGAGTGGTAGGATCAACTACTAAGAACCCGGTGAGGATATTGAAGAAAACAATTGCAGACAACAAGAGGAATTGGCATATTTCACTTCATAATTCTTTATGGGTCGATAGAGTTACACCCAATGAAGCTATAGGGAATTCCCCATACTTTATGGTATACAGACATGAAGCCATTCTCCCAAACGAGCTATATCTTGCATCTCTTCAACTTGCTCAGGATTCAAGAGGAAAACCCTCATCATTCATACAACAAAGAATTGATACCCTCCTCATGCTAAAAGAAGAAAAGGAGAAAGAAAAATCAAAGTTCATAGCTCATAATCATATAGGTAAAAGGTGGTTTGATAAGCATAAGGCTAAAGAGAAGAATTTTGAAGTGGGAGACATAGTCCTGAAATGGTACAGAGAAAATGAGCCTAAAGGAAAAAATTCTTTCAGAATCTATGGATCATACCTTTCCAGGTGGATGAGAAGATTGGGGTAGACATGTATCGACTATGGAATCTAAGGGGGGAACCTAACACCCTCTAGGTAAATGGCCAAGCCCTAAGACAATATTTCCATTAAAAAAAGAAGAAGATTTTTTGTGTTTATATTTTCACAATGTTTGTTTTAGACAAGTCTATTTCAGATACCTTTTTTTTTGTTCCTTTCTTTTTGTACTTTTGTTCTTTTGAAAAGTGTGTTTCATAAGACAATGGTTGGCCTCGATTTATACAAAATGATGAATTCTGTTCCTAACTCACCGTTCAAATACAACACAAGAACTTCTAGGGTACCTGCTGTTGTTTTAAGGGGTTCTATATCTAACCTACGCAGATGAACAACCTTGTAAAAGTGATGAAGTGTGTGAAAGGTGGTCTGGTAAAACCTTAAGGGAAATATGTTAAGATGGAAAGGACTACATGTACCTTAGAGACAGAGCTAGAGAAGTTTCACCTTAACCATATCATTTTTCAAATAACATATGTACTCCTCTCCCACTCACTCAAGGCATTCTACTGAAATAAAATCAACTATATCAAAATGAGTGCACAGTAAGAGAGGGTATGCAGATAACTCTGTCGGGGCTAGGGACGCTTGCTGGAACCAGAGAGACACCATAGCAAGTGAATAAGGGTAACTAAAGGGCCCAGTGCCAGTGAATTATTTACTATATTCTCTTCAAAGGGGGAATGAGTCAGGGTTATAGGAAACAAACATGGAATAAAGGTTGAAAACCCCACTGGCAGGACCAAATGCACGAAATAGGGAATTTCAAATGAAAGGATAAAAGAGGCTCTGATAAAAACAAAACCAATTAAGTTCTTAATCATCGTTTACATCACATTCACCTGATCTTGAGGTAGGAACAAAGATTCTACTTTCACCCACTAAGTCACCATTTGTTGAGCACTCAACACACCCTAAAAAGCCTTTGTCAATTTTTTTCTTTTTGGGTACCACTTGATCTTTTGCTTTCTTTGATTCAACTTCATTTTGAGAATTTTTTTATTTTTTACTTATTCTCTTGACTCTCATAACCTATTTAGGTTTGTTTGAACTTATGAAACCCCATGACTTAAAAGGCCTTAACACTTGAATGAAGAGTTGACAGCCTAAAACACTTCACCCGATGTGCTCAGATTCAACATCGGAAGGAATTCAAAGAAGGAAAAGAACCACTCAGGAAACCTCATTCGTTGAGTGTTGATCTTCATCGTTATCAGAAAAAGGAAGTTTGTTTCATGACAAGTCTTGCATTATGATATTTCCGATAGATGATTCCCCTTTGGCATTGGTAAAAGACGAGGGGAATAGAAGTTAACAAAGAAAGAAAAGATATCGTCGATAGCCGATGCCCGATGTACTTATCGGAATCGGGGAAATCCTAAAAGGATCGCAACAAACATTCTCACCATGGTAAATATATTCTCGATTGTCGATCCCCGATGTCTTTTCAGTAGTGGGACTTTTTTGAGGGCGCTAATCCAAAGAAAATAACTTTATAGGTTTATCGTCGATCACTGACCCTAGACACTTTTTTGACATCGGCAAGATAAGGTTTATTTTAGAAAAAATAACTTAAGGAAAGTCCCAAATCCAATTAATACACATGAATTAGGTCACCATTCTTCAATGCCATGTGTCTTTACTAGATTGAAGAACCATATGGTCTAGTCTTACCCTGAGTCATTCTTGGTTCCCTGGGTCCGCGTCACACCTCTGAGTCAGCTTTACCACTTCAGAAGTGTACAGTGAGATTGATAGTCATCACATATTTTGCAGAAGGATATCAATGAAAACATTCATATCACATCCCCGATCCCCGATACACTCACTGAGAGAGTGACACGATGGGACGTTTTAGCTTTAGATACGATCGGATTTTGAGCATTTAAGGGACTAATTAATACCAAATAATACATTAGTTTCTACCTCCTGCACCAATCAAAACATCTGTTTAAAATCATCGATAGACCACATCACCACTCGTGCCACCATCTTTAACCCACGTTGAATTTATGTTATGGAGATTCGGTGGTAGATTTTTTTAAATTTCAACCATCACCCGAATTGAATGGCTGATAAGACATGATAACTTCTTCCCTATCTAAATTATCTTAAGCCGTTGTAAGCAAAATAATTCTGCATGCGAGCAAATTCAGAGAATCTGAAGAAGTAAGATGAGTAATTCAAAGGCTACAGAGATCCTGTGAGTATCATAATAATCAGGTTTTATCAAGCTTCACAGGAACAATGCCGCTAAGAAATCCAACCAGTAGATGATCGTTGAGGGCACCGAAGCTAAAATAACAAAAGGAAGGCGAGGTTTCCTCTCCAAGGGCTGAAAAATAATTAGAATACACTCTAAGTATGAAACCTATCATTAAGACAGCGATGAAGAAGGTTTTGATCCATCCTTTGTCCTTTGGAGATAGAGAGGTAAGAACATGGTCCAAGATGGCGCTTCCACAGTGGGGAGAACTCTTTCACAAGATCAGCCAGGAGGAATACCCGTAATATGTCCCACACAGTGATCCAGATGTAACAACAATCGACGATGAGGTGTTGCTAAACATCCTATGGTCATACTTGCATATGGTGGTGAGAAAAACCCTTGTTTTTCCCTGTATTGAAGTCCTGAATTGGCTCATATACCACACAAACACACATAAATTTTTAATCAATGATGAAAATGGTGGGTGTGTTGGAGTGTTCTTACCGGTGGAAGTTTAGAAATACTACAAGATTAGAGATCTAGAGGAGTGGCTAAACACAGATTTTGTCGTGAAGTTATACGAGTGCCACGACACCAACCAAGTGATGGCCTCATGGTGGAGGGAGGAGAAGAAGTACACCAACTGGAGCACTGCCTGGTATGGGATGACCAATTTAAGGGAGCCATACATCTATTTTATGGCTCTCATCTATAGATTATATGGTGAGAAGGAATGCTCCATAAGTTTAGAGGTATGGATGCCCTTGGGTTACACAATGGTGATCTCCAAGAGCATTTTAAACTGGGGAGTGAATATTTATAAAGAACTAAACATCTTCATACAACAGACTCATACACCAAAAGAAGGAGAGAGGCCAAATTTCTACATGGATTTGTATTTGCTCGATGTCATGTGCATCGGAAACATCTTCTCCAGCATGAACTTGATCTTCCATATTGCGGAGCTCTCGATCCACATCTATTTCAGCGTGTTATGGGAGAACACGTATAAGAAGTCTTACTCCCTCATCTGTGATTAATTCATCACACAAATTAATTTTATTATTTTTAAGAAGGAATGCCCGAGACCATCGGTTGTGGCCAAGAAGAAGATATCCAAGGTAGGCCACTGGTACTTGGAAAAGCGAGACACCTACATCAGGGTGTTCAGGGCCACCAAACAACATATCCTACCGGTGCATATCCTGGATTGACATGTAGTGGGAGAAATATGCTATCAAACCATTTTTCAAGGATACAAGGCCACCCTAGTCAAGGACAAGAAGCGGGCATTCATACCTTATGGTTTCCATGTAGGTTTGTACTTGGTAAAAGATACAGCTCAAGCCAAATAATAAGGGTTGAGCCAACTTGAATTTATATTCCAGACAAGATAATTCCACAAGAACGATCCAAAGAGCTTGGTCTTGCAATATGCTTCACAAGTTTCATCTTTCTAGTCATATGCCCACGACAAATTCAAAGATGAAGTCTTCAGAGAAAATGCCGAGGACTAGGACGAGGTGGTAGCAAGGATGGTCAACCCAAAAATGACCTGTTTTAGGGCCATGAGCCTGGATGAATCGGTGACGGTGATAGATAAGTTGTCTCAAGAGGTTCTTATATCTAGGGAATAAATCATAGTGACAGAGGAAACAAAGGTTCCCCTGGTGGCTCTGATGCAGGATAGGGGATTTCTTATGACCCAAATGCACCGACGAGGGGATTTCTATTAAGAACCAAACATCAATATAGCATGGAAAAACCTCAGGAAAAGTACTAGGAGGTATAATTACAACTAATGGCCTAAAGCCAACATAAATAAAATAACTTTACTAATATAATATGCCCCAATTAAGGGGTAATGAGCCAACATTAGGGCTTAACATGCCCCTCCCCTTGAGACAAGTGTTGTCTGCAATGCTCGAGTAACTCTGGATGCTTATGTATAAAAGACTCATCTTCCCAAGTGGAATCTTCAGCCGGTAGTTTCCTCCATTTAATGAGATACT
>CBVK0103309510.1:0-14730 GCA_900067695.1 Picea abies
GAACTTTGGCTAGGTCTAATAATGCTAGCCTCTAACATTTCTTCAACCATGCACTCGATTTCACTCTTCTGGGCATAAGGGTATCTGTATGGCATGATGTTAGGAGGAACACTTCTAGGAATTAGGTGAATTTCATGATCATGATTTCGACTGGGAGGGAGACCTTTGGGAATATCTTCAAATACTTTGGAATGCTTATCAATGATCCTCAAATACTTTGGAATGCTTATCAATGATCCTTTGGAGATCTTGAGGAATAAATGGCTTAGATGTTTGAACATCTAGTGAGAATAGTTGTGCAATAATGCCTTGATGCCCCTTTTTCAATAATTTTGTCATGATGTTACAACTTATCACCTTACCGAGCTTCCCTGTGATACCTCTTAACTCAATTTCTTTCCCTACAGGTGGAACGAGTAATTGATCAGCTACAGGACGACCCAGACCTCATAGGTATGACAAGGACCCCTGCCTACAACCAAGATGAAAGTTGGGCAGGTCCAAGTGGCTCGGACCTTATACAAATCGACAGAATCGTCGGGTTAGATAACCCTCAAGTTACAATGCTATAGGCCAGATCCCAAGGGGATGTCTTAGCTCAGCTAGAGATAGAAAGAACATTAAGTAGAGAAGGTGAACCAAACCCCCACAACTTGATAACAATATTTGATTATGAGGAAAGTTTGAATGTATCCATGGTAACTCCTATGTAGATCACAGAGGAAAAGGAGCTCGAGAAGGCATCTGTCCCAGTTCCCAATGCTCAAATTTAGGGCTTACCACAGAATGACCAGGAGGTTGAAAGTGTCTTATACACTAACATACTTAATGTACTGGAGACCCAAATGCATATTTCGAGAAGAGAAAAAAAAGAAGAAGTTCCACAGCAAAAAATCGACATCTCAACAACCGATTATTAATTAAGTACTGAGCCTATTCCTGATGCTTCAATTTCAATCAATAATCAAACTCCTGATGAGAAACAACCAGAGGTTGGGCCTTCAGAACACATGGAAGAGGTTCAAAATCCCACTCTTGAACATATATACATCGTCATAAGCCTGGGAAATAATCTTACCTAGGGAGATTAGCAAATCCTCGATCCCATGGATGAATTTGTTGGTATACATGCCAAATTTTATGATCGAAAAAGGAAATCTATCATGAATATAACCATGAAGAAGAGGAGGATTACTCTATATCACTCCATCATCATCACCACAGAGGAAAATATGATGAACATGGAGCATGCCAAGACATATGAGATTATCAGTGCAGGGATGGAAATCACAGATGCCACCCTAGACATAGTGAAAGGGATGAAGAGGATTTGGCCATTGTGTTGAAGGAATTGGAACATCTACGCCATTTGGTTAAATATTACTAGGACACCACATAGGATGTGGTGCTCCTAAGGAGGGAATTCCAGGAGGCCTAGAGTAAATTCACAGATGAGCAGCACCTATTCACTGCAAGGATAGTCGATCTTCAAGAAGACACCCTCATGGGGCTGGTGACATGAAAGGATATGGAGAGGTGGTATGAGAAAGCACACTAGGCCATGGAAAGGATCAAATATATCAGCACAATTCAACATCGACGAGATTCCAAAGAGCATGACATCCAGGTACTAAGGGAAAGAAACATCGACCACATAAATAAGTCAGTCGATTATTGGGTAAAAATGGCTCAAGAACCTCATCGAGAAATCCAAGAGAAGTGGGTCAAGTGAGAGAAGATTTGGACCAAGATCAATCAGGTAATGAGAGACATCGACCTCCCTAAATTTGGTACACCCAATGACTTTGTTGACTTGCGTGAAATAGTCAAATTACATGCTGAACAAGATTCATCATGCGATGTTGAGATAGCAAGGGTGGCGAACATGGAATCAGGTCAGATGCATTAGTTCGTGGAACACCTGATCAAAGCTCAAACCATGTTGCAGTAGTTAAGTTCCAGAATAGTCAAGTATCGGGCATGGGAATTAGAGATAAGAGAGATCCTTTCAGCCCCAATGGAACAACATAGATTCCCATATGCTAACACATGCGAGGATATCTTTGTCAAATGGTTAGAGTGTGAGAAGAGTCATCCACTCAAGTGAGATCATGTGATAAATCTTAGAAAGTCTGAGAGATGAAAGTGCCATGTGGCGAGTTTTTTGTTTTACTTAGTTGAACTTTTAGTAGTTATTTTCAGTTAATAATATGTTATAAATAAGAGGATCGACCTGGTAGAAAAAGGTCGATGGTTGTTGCAAAGACCCTGTTTTTTTGGATTTGTAAAGAATTATTTCGGAGCTTCCTTAATTGAGAAGTCTTCTTTAGGACCAGAGAAAATTTTTTGTTTTTCATCAAAAGAATGTGTGATTGGATCTGAATTTCTGATTTTTTATCTCATGAATGGATGTTGTAACGCGTAAGAACTTCTAAATCTATTTATAAGTTATTTGATTCAATATTTTTATAGTTCTTGTCTTTAATGATGAAAAGTAAATTGTTGTGTTAATATGTGATTGATGATTAGAGTTAAAGAAATTATTTTTCTTGCCATCGTTTATCACATGCATTTTTTTCTTTTGATAATTGTACCTTAGTCAATAATTGGAACACCAACAGGTTAATGTATTAGTACTAGGCATGTGTTTGAAAAGCATTGTCTGCATGCTAGAGTGAAAGGGTTATTCCAATCTCAACCTTCTCCAGTAGTTAATATTTCCCAGTTTGTTACCTAGCTGGTTTATACCAACTTTTATGTTGTATCAGTCCCACCTATAAGAGAATATACAAAAAGAGAACATCTAAACTGAAGGAGGAACTTTCATAAGAAAATGTAAATCCCATCAATTAATTGGTCTGATCACAAGGTTTGGATAACCATTCCACCATTAAATGTTGCATAGTCTAATTGGGCCTCGGTGGCAGGTTTGGTTCCTACTGTTGAGTTAAAGGTATTTAGGACCCCTCAACATGTCAGAGTCCCAAATGGGAACACCTATTTGAAAGTTTGGAATTTGTGATTTGTGAAGTGATCTGATGTGAAATCCTCTGAAGCCCGGAGTTTCAAAGTCATGGAATGTCGAAGTGATGTGGCCTGCTAATGTCACCTAAGGTGATGTGGACCCACTTGATGCTTGCCACATGTCATATTATTGCATTATTTTCATAGACATTTTGTGCCAATTAGAAATTGAGACATGTCACCCGTAGATTGGACCATGTGTAATCTCTATATTTTGACATGTAGAAACCCCTAGTGTGTGATTGCTGATGAGACTCTGAAAGTTCATATATTTAGAATTTGGGGATATGTGTGTATATTGTTGCAAGATATTCCGAAGCTAGAATATTTGAAGACTGGGAGCACCGAATTAGTTCAGCCATTTGGCGTTTGAGGAAATTTACATGTTGTGTGATCCAAAATTTTGAAGCCTAAAGCAAGGGAGAACCAAAGTAATGAAATTCCAAATGCCAGCCCAATAATTTGGAAATTTGGTGTTTGGGAGAATTAATGTGTAATAGTATAAGAAGCCCTGAAGCATGAAGCTCTAAAGTACCAGTCTGGGAGTTCACCAATTTGGCATTTAGGAGAAAATTTATGTTATGTTAGCGAATCTCTTGAAGCTCCGAAGATCCGAAGATGTACCATGCAAGAGTTCGCCAGTTCGACGTTCAGGATAAATAGGATAAGAGGTAGTAAGAGCCTCCGAATATCAAAGGTTTGGAGCCCTAAAGTTTCGAAGCTATGAAAAATATCCTTTCATTTAAGAGCTTGGTCACATCCCATGGTCACATGAGATTGGGGGCTGAAGAAAAAGGGTTGGTGCTAGAAAATAAATTTTAAGGATAGAAAGGGGCTTAGAAAAGGATCCTATGGGGTTTTTTATTTGTAAATACCCACAGGTAAATATTTAAAGAAGGCCTATGTACTTTATGAGAGGATCTAACATGGGTCCAAGAGACAATTTGGCTCTGAAGAAGAGGAACAATTCTACATAGATTACCTCCGAGGAAGGATAATTTTCAATTAAGCATAACTTCTGGCTCGAGACTCAAAATTGAGCATGGAAGTAGGTGCTGGAAAGATATTGAAAACTAGAGTCCTGAGCTGACAAATTTTCAGAAAACTAAAAAGAAATAATTATGATGTATTATGGAACCAGATTTGAGCATAATTTCCTGAATTTGTTCAAGCAATCATCCTAACAAAGTTTTTTTGGCTGCACATTTTACAGAGTTAACATTTGTTGGGTCGGAACACAATCAACACAAAGTGCAGAGGAATGCAAGATACATAGGGGACCTATAGCCAGGAAAATGAGTTCAAAGGGATGGATGTTCATATGGTTAATGAAGTTACAAAATCAAATGGACACGGAGAAGGAAAGGATGAAAGATTGAATTTGGTAGAGACTATTAAAAAATTGCAAAAGGATATCCAAAGCTATAAAGATGATAATTAAAGGCTTATTAAATCCAAGGAGAAAGAGGAGGAATTCAATATAAAGTTAATGCAAATATTGGACATAATATAAAAGAAGATGGATAAGGAGTTTGACTCAAATAGGTCTCTGGATGAGAAAGGAAGAACAAGAAATTCTAGCTTACATTACCATAACTCCCCAAGGAATTCCACTAGGATATCACATAATATCTCAAGTCCATCCCTTGTCAAGAAGCATAAGAAGAGAACTAGGGTGGATGATCTCCAAGGAGAGATGAAAAAAATCAAACCTCCTACTTTTGAAGGTGAGCACAAGAAGGATGAAGATGCATAAACATGGCTGCTAGGCATGAGAAAATATTTTCAATTGCATAATTATTCTTCTCATGCAGAAGGAAGAACTTATATCTTTCATCTCAAGGAAAAGGAATCCATGTGGTGGGACCAACTTGTGCAATTGCATCATATTAAAGAGAAAAATGTTACTTGGAAGGAATTCAAGAAGTATTTTCAAAAGAAATATTTGACTAAGAGATACTATGACAAGAAGATGAAGGAGTTCTTTGAACGCAATATAGGGAGTATGACCATAGATGAATATGAAAGAAGGTTTTTAGAATTGTTAAAGTATGTCTCCTTCATCAAGGATGAGACAATTAATATTCAAAGGTATTTGAGCAGGATTCCATCATTCATCAGTGACAAGATACAATATCATGATCCCAAAACTTTGGAGGAGACCATAAGACAAGCTAAATGCCTATATGATCAACATAAAGGAAAGCCAACTTTCCAAAAATATTGGGAAGAAAAGAATAAGTAAAATATGGAACAAAGGAAGAAGGGGAATAAGCCACGATTGTTTAGAAATGGTCCTCGGGGACAACCAAATTCTAGAGATCCTAGAACGATTGAGTCAAGAGGGCAAAGGCCATGGTAGACACCTATTCAATGTTGGGGTTGTAAGAGAGATCATACATATAGATATTGTCCTCACATAGGAGAAAAAGTGAGAGTTGTTCACAATGTGAATAAAGTCGAAACAATGGAGGACATGGGAAGGAATGTACCTAGGATCTATGTATCCCTGGACAATAAGCAAGCTGAATTTCAGTCACATATGATTGAAGTGGAAGTTATGGTCAACAACCAAACCATTTCAATTTTAATTGATTCAGGAGCTAGTCATATTTATATAGATCCTAAGATGGTGGAAATATTTCATTTTTCAAGAAGAAAGCATGGAAAATATTGGGTGGTGTAGTTGGCTAATGAATCCAAAAGAAAATTTAATAAGATGGTTAAGTCATGTCAAGTGGACATGATTGGGATGAGAACCAAGGAATATTTGAACATATTTCCTTTAGGTTCCTATGACTATATAATTGGTAGGGACTGGTT
Organism: Picea abies; assembly: GCA_900067695.1. Classification (NCBI taxonomy): domain Eukaryota; kingdom Viridiplantae; phylum Streptophyta; class Pinopsida; order Pinales; family Pinaceae; genus Picea; species Picea abies. Next base: position 5,848 of record CBVK0103309510.1, read on the forward strand.
GGACCAACACCTTGCCATCCTATATTATTATAATAAATAATTTACTTGTTGGTATGAATAAGGGAACCTAAGGACAATATAGGGAATTCCTAGAGCAGTAAATGTTAGAGAAATTTCAGCATTGCAGCTGAAGAAATGTTTTAGAAAAGGATGTCAAATATTTGAAACTTATATGGAAGAAACACCTAAGGATAAGGTGTCAAATATTGAAGATTATGTAGTCCTAACAAAGTTTTATGATGTATTTAAAGAAATACCATGATTACCCCCTAAAAGAGATATTGATTTCTCTATAAATTTGATGCCTGGAGTAGCTCAAGTATCCAATACCCCTTATAGGATGAGTACATCATAATTAACGGAGTTGCAAATGAAACTTGAAGAGATTCTGAAGACGAGGTATATACGCACAAGTGTGTCACCCTGGGCTGCTCCAGTATTATTTGTGAAGAAGAAGGATGGAACATTGAGACTATGTATTGACTTCAAGTAGTTGAACAAAGTAACTGTAAATAATAAATATCATTTTCCAAGGATCGATGACATATTTGATCAGCTGAAGAATGCAAAAATATTCTCCAAAATTGATCTCAGGTTAGCTTATCATCAAGTAATAATTAAATAAGAAGACATCAGAAAGAATGCCTTCAGAACAGGGTATGGTCATTATGAGTTCACAGTGGTGCCATTTGGGTTATCAAATGCATCAGTTGTCTTCACGTGTTTAATGAATGGTGTATTCATAGAATACTTGGATAAGTTTGTCATTTTATTTTTAGATGACATTATTATATATTCTAAGATGGAGGAAGAGCATGAACAACACTTGAGGATGGTACTAAAGGTATTAAGGGAAATTGAGCAAGTTCTCAATATATTAGAACCAAATTCACTAGTTGGGGCATACCATATCATAGGAAGGGATAACAGTGGATCCTGAAAAGATTGAGGACATTAGAGGATGGTCATCACCAAAGAATGTGATAGAAGTCAGATCATTAATGTGCCTTGCAAGCTACTACAAAAGATTTATTGTAGGATTCTCAAAGATTGCACACCCAGTTACTTCCTTGCAAAAGAAGGGAGTGATGTTTTAGAGGACCTTGGAATGAGAAAAGAGTTTCCAACACTTGAAAAAATTATTAACCAGTGCTCTAATCCTAAGGATTGTTGATCCAAATGAAGAATTTATTTTATATATAGATGCATGCAAAGAAGGACTTGGTGGAGTCCTCAGTCAAAATGGGTATGTTGTATGTTATGAATCAAGGAAGTTGAAGGAGTGTGAAAGGAATTATGTCACTCATTATTTGGAGTTGGAATCTATAGTACATGCCTTGAAGAAGTGGAGGCACTACCTCATGGGAAACAGATTCAAGCTGAGGACAAATCATAATGGTATGAAATATTTACTTGATCAACCAACTATAAATGTTAGGCAAAGAAGGTGGTTATAGTTTCTCATTGAATATTAATTTGATAAAGAATATCAAAGTGAAAGAGAACAAGGTGGTTGATGCAATTAATAGAAGAGTGCATGAGTTTCATGTTACATCCATTAGTATGTACCAGTCTGATTTGAAAGAAAGAATATTGGAGGATGCAAAATCATATTTGCAATACACAAGATTAATGGAAAAATTACAACAAGGTATTTTGCAGAAGAAAAATGAAGACTACAAGTTGGGAAATGATGAAATTCACATGTATAGAGGAAGAATTTATGTACCAAATTCCCAAGAACTGAAAAATATGATATTGAGAGAAATGCATAGTGTACCATATGTTGGACACCCAGGGTATCAAAAAACTATTGTAGCTATCAAGAGCCAATATTAGTGGTCAGGCATGAAGAAAGAATTTGTTGAGTACATTATCAAATTTTTTGAGTGTTAAAAGGTCAAGGCTGAGCATAGACACCCAACTGGGTTGTTGTAGCCATTACCCATTCCTAAGTGGAAATGGGAAGTGGTAACAATGGAATTCATGACCAAAATGCCCAGAACAAGAAAGTAGCATGATGTTATCATGGTAGTGGTGGAAAATCTTACCAAAGCTACCCATTTCATTACAGTGAAACTCACTCACAAGGAAAATAACATTGATGATATTTAAATGAGGGAAATTGCTTGATTGCATGGTATACCCAAGAAAAATGTGTTTGACAAAGATCCAAAATTCACATCAGATTTCTGGAAAGGATTATTTAAAAGATTTGGAATGAATTTAAATTTTAGCGCAACTTATCATCCAAAATCTAAAGGGAACATAAAGAGGGTGAATCAAGTGATTGAGGATATGTTGAGGATGTACGTGATGGATAAACCATCAAAATGGGAAGACTACCTACACTTGGTAGAGTTTTATTATAACAATGGGTACCGAGCATCTTTAAAGATGAGTCCATTTGAAGCACTTTATGGCAGAAGATGAAACACACCTGTAAGCTAGGACAGCCCAGTAGATAGAGTAGTGATTGGACTAGATTTACTCAGAGAAATGGAAGAAAATATGTCTAAAATAAAGAAGAAATTAAAGGCTTCTCAAGACAAGAAGAAAATCTATGCTAATAAAGGTAGAACTCACATGGAATTTAAAGTGGGTGATCATGTATTCTTGAAAATGAAGTCCAAAAAAAGTTCCCTAAAGTTGGGAAATTGTTTAAAGTTGGCAGCTCGTTATTGTGGGTCACTTGAAATCCTAGAGAGGATTGAGCTTGTAAATTATATGCTTGCATTACCTGCATCAATGTATATTCATAATGTATTCCATGTCTCATTGCTCAAAAAGTATGTACTTGGTGCTAATCATGCTATTGATTGGAATGTGATTTAGGTGGAGAATTTTCAAGTGCATCTGGTGTGCATACTAGACCAAAAGATCAAGCAACTCTGGAATCGAGCCATAGATCTATTAAAGGTCCAATGGACATGGTATGGTCCTTAGGATGAAACTTGGGAGCACGAGGATTCTATGCGAGCATAATACCCACATCTTTTTGAAGTTTTTTGAAATTTTTGTAATAAATGTGTGTGTGTGTGTGTGTGTGTGTGTGTGTGTGTGTATATATATATATATTGTATCGAGGAAAATGAAAAAATAAGGGGAGAGGAATGTAATTCCCCAAGACCAAGTCTCAAATTGTAAATATGAATATGTTTTATAGGTTGGTGAGCTAGTTATTATAAGCTAGGAGGCTTATGTGTTGAATTAGGCTAGAGAGCCTAGATGATAAAGGCCAGTGAGCCTATTTTTGTATATGTAAACACTCATATCATTAATATAATACATTTTTGTGTGTAGACCAACCAAGATGAAAGAGTATGGGGGTACTAAACTACACTAGGAATGGAAAAGTGAGGGATAAGAGCCTAGGAAAGGGGCTAATCTAGAATACTTATTGCCAAAGGAATATTATAATATTATTCCTAAATTCTATGGTGAGGATAATTAGTTTATCCTAAGTTATTATGGGAAAGGGAATGAATCCCAAGTGGAGAGAAACGAGCTCCTTGAAATCCATGTGTCATCAAGGCTGCATTAAAATATATGTGGGGGGAATTAGTCTATTTTTGGGATCCTTCCCCATTCATCAATGCATTCACTCACATAGCCATTGAACCCAATAATTGAATCACTCCATGCCTCATAGACACCTTCAATAGTGATCTTGTACATTTCCTATTATACATGTCGCACCTATACCTTGCTTGAACCTGTACTATGCCTTACCTGAATGTTTTTCCTGCCAACACAATTTCTTTCTTGAGTGTGGTTGCTGCCATTGCCTATTCGATACCAGAAATTTGTTGATTCTATCACCCATACTTGGTTGACTTAATATATGGAAAAAAGAAGTAGGTTTTCGGGCCTGTAGATTGAAGAGGAGGGTTGTCAGGCCCATGAGAAACTCTCTCCAAGTGAGAGAGAAATTGGGGAAGAGATTTCCTGAGGGATCCCAACTATATTTACAGTGCTCAGATACTTCCTGTATGGATTGTTTTTGAATCCCTGGAAGGGAAGTGTGGCAGCCAAAGGACTCTTGATAAGAGAAGGGGAACACTTCCTAGGGTGGGATAGGCATGTGGGAAATGAGAGGTTGTAGGTTGTTAGTGTGAATTGGATCTTGGGATGAAATCCCTCATGTTGATTATGTAACTTCCTGTTTCCTCAGCCTAATTAGGAATCCATTTACTCGGGTGGATTTTAGTCCCATCTCGAGGGTGACCCACTAGTTTGAGTAGCGTGTTATAAGGATGGGAGGATAGTGGAAGGTCTTCACGTTGTTGATGGTATTCTATAAAAAGATAAGTATCAATTATGTGTTCAATTGCATGTTTTTTATTTGTACATGTCTTTATATTTATGAGTATTTCCTGTGTATGTCATATGTATAAGCTTATTGTTATTTCAACATGAATTTGTGTATTAGTATAATGTATTTGTCTTCTTTAATTTTTATATATATGAAGTTTCATAAGAGTTTCTGTGTGGCATAGCCCAACAGGTCTATGGATGGGTATGTTACAATTTGGATCTCAGAATCACAATAAGTTTTAATGTGGCATGCCCTGGCTTGGGTAGTCGGGGCGTGTTACAGAATATGGAAAAGCAATAAGAAATAAACAAATATTGGTTTGTAAAGGCTACACTCAATTTTAAGGTATTTATTTTAGTGAAACCTTTGACTCAGTTGCAAGACTAGAAGCTATCATAATGTTTTTTGCATTTTCATGTTTCAAGAATTTAAAAGTCTATCAAATGGATTTCAACTATGCCTTTCTCAATGGAAATCGAGAGGAAGAAGTATACATTGAATATCCATAATTATTATTATTATCATAAAATAAGGATCATGTATATATATTGAAGAAATCACTTTATGGATTAAAACAAGCTCCCATAGCCCAATATTCAAGACTTGGCAAATATCTAGAACAACAAGGCTTAAATAGAGGAATTGTTGACAATAATCTCTACATCAAGATAGTAGGATAAAATTAGTTTATTTTTGTGGTTTATGTAGATGAAATAATTTTTTGAGGCATTATGAACAAAATGTGGCAAGAGTTTGGAATATAAATGAAAATAGAATTTGGGATGTCTATGCCTGGTGAATTTTCATTCTTTATTGGCTTGCAAATTTCTCAATTCGAAAAAGGAATATTCATTTCACAAACCTAGAATATCAAGGAAATGTTGAAGAAGTTTAGAATGGAATAGTGTGCACCATTCAACACACCCATGGCCACAGGTTGTAAATTGAGCAAAGATGATGAATCTCCAAAAGAAAATCAAATAGTGTAAGTGTCAATGATTGGAAACCTACTATATTTTATGATATCAAGTTCAAACATTATGGAAACATTAGGATTGGTTGCATGTTTTTGAGCTACACCAAAATAAAATCATGTGCAAGAAATGAAAAGAATGTTTAGCCATATGAAGGGAACCTTGTATTTTGACTTGTTGTACTCAAAAGATGAATATTTTACGCTAACAACATATACAGATGCAGATTGGGCAGGAATTATTGATGATAGGAAAATTACAAGTGGAGGAGCATTCTTTCTTCAGAACAATCTAGTGTCTTGGTTGATCAAGAAAAAATATTTAGTTTCTCTATCCACAATAGTGACTGAGCATATAGCAGAAACAATATTTGTCGCACAAGTTCTTTGCATGAAGCAAACTTTGAAATATATTCAGGTAGAATATAGTCGCCCAATAGCAATAATTTTTGACAAAAAAAGTGAAATAAATATATCAACGAGTCATGTTATGCACTCAAAAACATATCATATTCCAATAAAGTATCACTTCTTAAGAGAACAAGTACAAGAACATAATGTCAAGTTGGAATATATTGTCCCGGGAGAACATATTGCAAATATTTTCACAAAACCCGTTCCCAAAGAGACATTTGAATATCTCATAAATAAATTGGGAGTAATATCCATGTCATCACTAAGTTATTAAGGAGAAGCATAAGCTTAGGAGGAGAATCCATTTTCCATTAATGTCAAAGGAGGAGATTTGTAGATAGGGAGGGGCGGGGGGGGGTTATTCTTCATGGTTGTAATTATTGTCATTGATGTAAAAGAATTAATGATGTGATTAATGTCATATAACGACATTAAATTACACACAAAATAAGGAGAAGGGCGCACCTCTTGGAACTCTATTAGGATTATTCACTTTTTCACTTTGCACTCTTGATCTAGACAACTTATGTTTTGAGGTTTTTGAGTAAACAAACCATAGAAAACAACAAGGAGGTGGAATATTCCTATGTTCCTGGTTCAATCTTGGCCAAGGAGGTGAAATATCACTCCCTCACCATTCTAATCTAGTCATAGTTGTTCAGTAAATAACACTTGAATTTGGTTCACAGATCTGAAGGGTTTTCAACAATATGACGCATCTTTGGAAGAGAAAAGGTTCAATCTTCTTGGAGGAGTCTAGATATGCAATTTTATGCCATTGGAGGTTCATCTTTGGGGTCATATCTCCCTTTTGCAACACTGATACCAAGGGTACCTCCCTTGGATTATTTTATTTGGCTCAGAAGGAATTTATGAAGGAGGGTGCAACTCCCACTAGCGATACTCATAGATCTGGGGGGAATTTTGAGGGGTATTAATGTAACTTTCTTATTCCTACTCTAGAACCCCTGATCTACAATTTGAGTGTGTTTTGACATCATTTTCAGGTCATTTTCTAGGAGGCCTAAATATTGAGCATTTCTAGCCAGTCAAGGTTGTACCAGTCCCAGATCCAGTCTTTCAGGGATGTACTATCTCCAGATCTTATCATTCATGGCTATATCAGTAAGGATATGAAGGAATCTAGTCAAGAAGGGAAAGAAATTAATATTATAATCAACTATATTAAATGTAGGAAGACCTAGGGTCTCTATATCTCCTATATTGCACCATATTTGTAGATCTATGTATGAAGATCACTTATTCTATCTAAATAAAGGTCAGATCTAAAGCTTGTTATTTTTTTTTATGTGTTTACTTCATTATCATGTGTTCCATACTTGTTATGATGTCTTCTATACAATAAACTCAACAAAAATACTTCAACACATCTTTTTGTAGTAGCAATATGCAAAACAAACAAAAAACATCAGACAAAAACCCTAGTTCTTGGCTGAAAATTGGTTGGGAACATTACAATTAGTGTCTCCAGTAGATTGAAGACTATGAATATCTATAAGAGCATGATGGAGCCACTCAAAAATGATATTGGTTTCTCTTGCTAATTTGGTGATTAGTAGTGGGGCTTGGTGTCTATAAACATCTATAAAAGTAGGTTGGTGACTATCAGGATTTGTACCAATGGGGATTGTGTCTCCAGTATATTGGTTCCTACAAATATTTGTAACTCTTGGTTGGTTCTTAAAAATAATTATAAATGTAATTTTTTTCTTATACTAATTCACCTCCCCCGTATTAGTATAAGTGTATTCTCAATGCAACCAAGTACTAGTTTCTCATAATGACCAGTTGAATAAAAAATTCATAACCAAGTGGGGAACCTATGGTTATCTAATGATCCAAATTGGATTAATCAATTTTGGGGATAGTTTTCAAAGAGAAATGGGCATTTCCTTTCGAGGATTGATTGAAAGGTATGTGGTAGTTTATTTGGATTATGTAACTATTTTCTCAAAAAATAGAAAAGATCATGTCAATCACCTTAAACATATTTTTGAACGATGTAGGAGATATGGTATTTCTCTCAATCCCAAGAAGTACATTTTTGTAGTATATGAAGGAATAATTTTGTTTTTTGTTGTATCAAAAGGTGGAATAATGATTGAACCAAAAAATAAAGAAACAATTTCCAAAATTAGCTCTCCACACAATAATAAGTTCATGTAGTATTTCTTTGGTAAAATAAATTTTGTTTGTAGATTTTCCCCAAACTTCTCTAAGACTATCAAAACTATACAATACATGAGAAAAAATAATGCAAAATTCAAATGGGGTCTGAAATAAAATGAATCTTTTGTTCAAATTAGAGAAGAACTAGAAAAGGCTCCTTCTTTGATGAGCCTTGAGTTTAACAATGAGTTTAGCTTATAAGCCTTTTCTTTTGAAATTTCATATGAAACTTTCTTGACTTAGAAAATTCCTATGGGGAATGAACTTCCAATTACATCTATGAGTTCAATATTGAAAGGATTAGAATTGAACTACCTTGAAGTGGATAAGCAATACTTTTCTATTTTTTCAAAGTGGTTAAACACTTTAGACCTTATCTTTTCGAATCACGGACCAAGGTTATAGTGCCTTACCCTTCAGTAAGGAATTTGTTGGTATAAAAGGATTTGAGTGAAAGATGAGCTCCTTGTATGACTTCCCTACAAAAATATTACTTCGAAATCAATCCTGCAAATATTGTGAAAGTACAAGGGCTTTGAAAACTCACAACTAAGGCTAAATATGCACTGGAAGATGGAAAGGGACGGGAGAATGAAGTTTTGTTAACTAAAAAATAAATTTACTACATTTATATCCCCAATGAATCTTGGTATTATGAGGTAAATTACTATATTACACATGGCAGTGCTCCCCAATATTTGAAACCTTGAAAGAGGAGATATTTCAGATTAAAGTCTACTCAATACTAGTTGATAAATGGGGTTCTCTTAAGATGCAACCATGATGATTTATTGTTATGATATTTGGAGAAATTAGATGAAAATGATTTTTTGTTTGAATTGCATGATGGTATTGTTGGAGGTGATTTTGGAGAAGAAACTACTCCCCATAAATGTTGTGGGGTATTCTACCCTACGGACTAACAAGCCAGGGCTTTAAACTTGTACGCAGATCATGACCCTTCATAAGCTTACTTTTAACCTTCTAC
>CBVK0103309511.1:397-11275 GCA_900067695.1 Picea abies
TGAAAAGTGTTATCCATTGATGTTTAGTTTCCGTAGTTAAGATTTTATTGAAGAATTATTATATTTTTGAGGTATGAATTTGTTAGTATTTTGTTGTTATTTGATTCTATTTGATTATTTAAGAGCAGCCAGCGAATCACAGATTCTGTAGCTACTCTATGTTAACTGTATTTGTTAGTAATTTATTTTTATTTTTATTTATAGGTATCCAATGAAGGATCGAAAGCAGCTTATGAAGTCAATGTCGAAGTTGTCATGAAGCATGTTGCTTATCCAAAGTTTTATAAGATTATGATATTTTATTGCTTTTGTTGGGTTGTTGAAATTCTTCATTGTAATCTTTCTAGAATATATATAGTTGTACAGGATTTGTCTCCATATTTTAAGGAGATTTGTTTTTATCTTTTTACCTCATAAATACTTCATTATAAAAGAGTGTGAGGAAGAAAAAAAGGGCATTCAGATTCTGGGGGAAAAACATTTATGCAAGAGTAAGTACTCATTGCACTATTGTAAGGGGGATTTTTCTTGTAGAATGTTAACAATCTGGTTAACCAACATAAGAAGACTCTTGATTCTTGTAACCATTCAGAGCACTATTGCCAGTTTTGGGGATTTAATAAAGGGATTATTCAGTCCTTGTTTATTCTATGTCTTAATGAGTATGAATTATCTTTTCGAGCACCGTTGTTAGAATAAGATAATTTTTGCTTGTTTTAAAATCATTGTTAATCTATCCTGTAGGATTCGATAGAGATGGATTTAGGGTTGAATAATATATTTGAGCAGGTGTTATTACATTGAGTTGCATAGCTATCTATAATCTTAGTGTTGTATTCATTGTGGTATTATTCTTGTCATTCTATTTTGACTATTCCTGTATCTTGACATGATATATTAGCTTAGATGCATTTCCATTTGAATTTAGATATGTGTACAACATAGACTTGATAACTATTTATCAAATAATTGTTTGTACATATTTGTTTAAACAAGTGGCAGATTTTAGAACTATTTGTCTGATTTGGTAACTCCATTGTATTCTAAGTTCAATGTTGGTTCATATTTCATTATATTTCTCTTGATTGGGAAGATATATTTATGTTTTCCTGATTAAGATAGATTATAATTTATTTTTTTGTATGCATCTTAAATTAGATTGCATTTAGAAAACATTTGTAAAAGTCTCATTTCGTAGGAGCAATCATTTGGGTGGCTTGGTTGAGCCCTCATTTAAGCTTAGTCATTTAGTTTAGGTTTAATTAGTTTTATTATATTAACTTTTTGGATTAATTTATTTGTAGATAAGGGTAACTGGACCCACAAACCCAGTCAAATCACCCTCCCAAACGAATAAGGGTCTAATTGGGACCATGACCAAGTGATTTCCCTTAATGTTGAAGATGGTCAATTCTGGCCATCAACAAAATGACAACACCTAGATTATAGGTTGCCAACAAAACTAGTAGCATAATCAAGGAAGCACTACCTGGAACTATTTAGAGCCATATTTTATAGGCCAAACCCTTTCAAAGATAACTGAAATTGTTGGCAACCACCAAGAATGACAACACTCTTTTATAAAACGCTGAGAATGGGTAATTGTAGAGTTGAAACACCAAATAAGAAATTTCTTAGTCGAAACACTAAGAATGAAAACCCTCAGATGGAAGATTAGCTATATTACTATTCACTCAGTAAAGTGATGAGAGATGCACATGCTAGTACTGTTCAAAATGAAAAGTGCACTCTTTTACAACTCAATCCCCTTTAAATCTCTCTAAATTTGTGGGACCAATAATGAAAACACTTTTCATCAAACAACTAGAATGAGTAATTTCAGGGTTAAAACACCAAATGAGTAATTATAGGGTAAAAAAATTGAGAATGACAACACCTAGATGACATGCTATCAATAGAATTATCGATCCAACAAAGCAAAAAGAGTAGTAATGGTTGGAACCATTCAAAGCCAAATAAACCTCTTTTATAGTTGAATCCCTTTCAAATCTCTTTAGTTTTACTGGAAACCACTAAGAATGATAACGTTGTTTGACCAATAACCAAGAATGAGCAATTACATGTTTCAAACACCAAATGAGTAACTGTGTCCAAACACTGAAAAGGATAACACCTAGATGAAAGATCACAAACAAAATTGGCAACCCAACGAACCTATGAAGTCAAAACTTAGCAATACCTTTCAAAGTTCTATGAAATTATTGGAAACCACTCAGAATGGAAACACCAAAGTAAAATCCTCCATGATAAATTGACAAGAGGGAAAGAGCCTCCATGGCCTAGTGAGATTGATATGTAAACAATATGCCTATGGTTTGTCCATTTCACCAACACAAATACTTTGCAAAATAAAATAAAATGAGGTCTTTGCAATTTAAAATAGGTTGAGATCATGCCTCTTAAACTATTTTTTGTTAATTGGTTACAATGATTAGATAAAAAAATCCTTTGTATCACTCTTGAAGTGGATGCCACTTTGTACCATTAGTCAGTTGGTATCCTTTTGTATTTGACTCATACTTGTCTTGATATTTCCTTTGTTGCTGGTATTATTGCCCAATATATGCAAACACCCCATGAAAACCATTGGAAAAAAAAAAAAAAAAAAAAAAAAAAAGATACTTTGGTATATCTATGGTACAATTAAGTTTGGGATACCTTACAGTTCTAGGGGGACTCCTTTGTTGGTTGGTTTCGCTGAACCGGATTGGGATTGCAACCTTGATGATCAAAAGTCTACTGGAGGTTATGTTTTTAGTCTTGGTTCTGGACATGTCACTTGGGATTGTAAGAAACAACAAGATCTTTCTCTTTCTTCAGCAGAAGCGAAGTACTAAGCAATGGTTAATGCAATTCAAGAAGCCTTGTGGCTTTAACAGATCCTTTCATATTTTGGATTTTGGCAACAACATTCGACCACACTTTGGTGTGATAATTAGATTGCCATCAAGCTTGCCAAAGATGTAGTTCTACATCAACACAACAAGCACATTGAGCTACAAATGCATTTTCTTCAAAAATGTCATTCATGATTGAGTTCTTGAAGTGTTGTTTTTCCCAACAAATGATCAAGTTGTAGACATTTTCACAAAGTACCTTATAGAAGTAGAGTTTTTGAAATTTTGATCCATGTTGGGAGTTTAGGAAGTTTTCATTAACGAGGGATAGCCTCTAATGCCTCATTCCTTCTCCTGTTATGTCACCTTTTTAAATCCTTTAATCATATCCCAAGTTGTTCTTAAATGGGCTGCTAGGATATTCATACACTTAGGAGTTAATTAAGATCAACTTGGTCTGATATGTCTTTAGGAAAAAGTGTGTTTCTTTAGTATGAATTTATAGTTATGTAATCCAATGGTCACTGTCTTTAGGTAAAAGTGTGTTTCTTTAGCATGCATTTATAGTTATGTAATCCAATGGTCACAATATGTTCTAGACATAGAGTGATCCAATGGCTTGTATTCTCCTTGATCTTAACGACTATATTGATCAATGGCTCAACATCTAATTGGTCCATGATATCTATTTAAAGAACATGGAGGGTCATTTCCTAATGATCAAATGTGAGAAAATCTCTTGTATTTTTTTTTTCTTTTGCATACATTGCCATAAGTGGTCGCATTGGCTAGGGCCATGGACCATTTCCCTCTTAGAGAATCTTAACCATGTAAAAACACTAGTGTTATGATCTTTGATCGGGTTGTGTGAGTGGTTGATTAGGGTGTTAGTTCTGTGTGGGAATACCCTATTTTTTCATACATAGTGTTTTCATCTTGGGGAAACCCAAGGAATTGTCTATCGACCCTTGCTCATGCTTAGTAGTCTCATAAATGGGTATCTAGGAGAACAATTAGTTGACCCTTCCTCCAAAATTATATTCTAGTTAAGGAGGAGTGTAATGAAGGGTCAATTAACCCTTCCTCAAGCATAGTATTCTTATCAAGGAGGAGCCCATGAAAGGGTCAGTTGATTCTTTAATTTTAAGCCCAAGGATAAGTTAGACAACCCTTCCTCTAGCTTAGTATACTCATCGAAAGGGTGACGATGGAATGAATGGTTGAATCTTTCTCTAGGTTAATGTACTCATCAAGGGGAAGCCCATGGATGGTTGGTTGATCCTTTCTTGAGCATAGTACTCTCATAATGGGGTATTTGAGTGAAGGGTAGAGTGAACCTTCCTTCGACATAGTCTTCACATCATCTAGAAGACTAGGGAGTGTTGGACAATCCTTCATGAAGCATAGTATTCACATCATGGAGTATCCAAGAGAAATCTTGGCCAACCCTTCCTCAAGCTTAATAATAATGTAGAAGGGGAATTCTTGTGAAGTTCTAGGCTCGAGATTAGTATTCATGTCAAGGGTAACTAGGGGGAGGGATGGTTGATCCTTCCCAATGTGTAGTACCCCATCAAGTGGGAAATTTTGAAAGGTTCATTCAACTCTTCCTAAATCATAGTATTTATGCCAAGGGGGGACCTTGAGGAAGGGTCACTCGATCCTTCCTCGAGCTTATCTTTCATGTCACAAAGGATCTAGAGAAAGGGTAGACCAATCATTCTTAATGGATATTATTCATGTCAAAATTTCAAAACATTTATATTATGAAGATTTTAGTCCAAATTGTAATAGATAATTACTTCTATAAACAAAAATAAATATATACAATTGAGTTAAATGTAATTTGATATGGCCATGCTCCTAAATATTTTAGATTGAAACATGCATGTATTTTATATCTAAATCATTGAATAATGAATTTTGAAGAAAAAGACACTATGCTTTAGAGAAGTTGCACTTGAAAGAAATTTGCAACCATGTTAATCTCATGCAATAATCTTATACATTATTTTTTGCATGTACATGAAGTCTAGATAGCCATTCAGGTAACTTAACCCAAAAATATAATAAGCATAATTTTTTTTGGCTTGATCCAGGCTTATGATTCCTTCAATATTACTAGTAGGGTTAAATTCAATATTATTTTTGTTAATATTTGTACATTAAATCTCCCTAATGACTTGGATTGCCCATTCAAAACATTCAAAGTTTTTAAAATTGACAATAGAGTCAAGAATAAAGAGATGGTTATTGCTTGTTAGCTTCTTATGATCTTTTTAGCATCAAATCATTCACGTCAGAGAAACCAAAAATAGTTGCAACATCTTCTTAATAAGATTTATTCAACTTTTAAATTTGATTTCAAAGGAAATTATTTTCAATAATTTAACAACATTAGTTGTGTGGATTTTTATTTTTTTTGTGAAAAATCCCAATGGTTGTTATAATGCGATTACTAATTTCAGTCATATTTTTTTTCAATTACATCACTTTACAAAGACAGATTAAATGTTTTATCTAGGCTATGCTTATTTTTCATTAAATATTACTAATTGGAATAAAGTAAATATTTGTTTTGGTTAATATTTGTGAATTTTTCCATAATGACTTGATCTACCCATTTAAGATATTCAAATTTCTAATAGTAATATTGGTGTCAAGAATAAGGTGCCAACCATTTCTTGCTAGTTTCTTAGTTTCTGTTGAACATAAAATCATTGACAATAAAAAAATTGAAAAACAATTCGAACATGTACATAATAAGTTTTTGTCAACTTTGAATTTGATTTGAGATGGTATCATTTTGGACTATTTTACCATATTAGTCATGTCTATTTCCTTTTTGTTTCAATTACTATTTTGAGTCACATTCTAATGGTGCACCTTTTAGTTCCCTATGATTCTAATCACAAAATGGAAATCTCCCATTTGACTTAAATATGATGCTTTATTGTCAAGTTCTATGATTAGCGCAATTATACAAGAAATGTTCAAATATTTTATGATATGTGTTGTACTTGGACAAATTCATTGTTGAAGTGGGATGGACATGAGAACCTCTCTCTGATCTGTCAATAAGTCTGGAAATACCCATGATGTATTGTCATAGGTGAATCATGCATAGCTCTCATGATCTCATCCCTAAATGAGGACTTGTTGACTAAGTATATGTTACGTTAGTAGTAGATGATATCATACACCACTTTGTACCTATCATCCTAAATGTGACCCTCCATCAACTCGCAAGCAAACCAATATTTGGAATATTCCACCAGAAGGTGGGACTTCCAATCAACTAAAACCCTCATGAGCCACTCCAATGTGTCGTGAATATCATCTTGCACACTGATAACATGGTTATCATATAAGACATATGTCATTCCAAACTCCCTGTCCCTATATTGAGGACAATCTGACCAAAGATCAAGCTCTGGAGAGTAATATGTCCCATGCCTGAACATGCTCCCCATCATACCCCATGCCTCATCTAATTGTCTAAATTGATACACAGTTGTCTACTACTACATATCATCATGCACCACCCTGTGTCCTATATGGGCCACTACATCGATCCCTACACTAATATTAATTTAACCCAGATCCTAGAGTGATGCATCCACCACTGTCCTATAATCAATCCCCCAATCAATTGATGCATATACTTCCTTGTTGGTTGGTCCACAATGAATTTTCTCAACTACCTCCTCTATAGCTAAGCCTTGAGCCACAAAAATGACTCACGATCCCTGCAATGCAAAACAAATGCACGGTCAAAACCCTTTGTTTCAAACCTCTCCTCAAACACCTACAACTTTGAATGCTCCTCATGCGGGATCATCACAAGAGACTTCTCCCTAACCAATAAATGGTCCTCCAAATATTACAACGCTATGGGATTTTGTTCAATTTCACCACCATGTTGAGGCATAATCATGTCCTCATCAACATCGACATCACAAATGAAATATGGTGTTGAATCCTCATCATGCATAGGTGTTATCACACTTGAACTACCCTCAACATAAGCATCGTAAATAGTGGAATATGTTGGACCCTCAACATCAACTGATTGGAACATCTCATCATAGTCATCATGAGATTTTGCCTCCTCATCTTTTTCCAATTCACCATAGGTATACCCATCCAACACACTAGTGTCATCGACCTCACTGTCTAGCTTGGATGATATATCATGGGTTATTTTTTGGTATTACTTTATGCACACATCCTCAACATGGATATATTCATGCTCCTCCACCTGTCCTTCATACTCTTTTCCCTTTAATTTCTTCCAAGTTCCTTTAAAGGAATCCTCATCCACCTTCGAGGACCAATATCTGTACTTGAGGGTGAAATAGTTTTTAAAGGGAAAAAATGTGTGGATATCCTCCCTCAATGATAGATACTCATGGTAGTGGTAAGGCATGCTTTTAATTGTTGCTAGTGTCCTCGAGATATCAAACATAGGCTCTGTATCTTCCTCCATCTGGCTTAACCACCTTATTGCAAACCCTATTCCCATCCTTTCTTACACATGTATTTACATAATCTTATTTCCTTCCCACTATTGTTTCTTCGCCTCCTCCTTAGTTTGATAGCCAAGATTGTATACCCTCACAGGATGGGAGGACCACAAGCTCTGATACCATTGTAATGTCCCCAATGCTTAATAAGATAGAATATTAATGTGTGTTGGCCAATGATGTTGTTTCTCTTTGGGTGATTCTGTCAAACACTTTGTATTCATATGTTTTTATGTTGTATTATTGGTTGATAATTTTTTTCAAAAGTTTGCGAGTGTTTCTCCAATGGACATTTCGTCAAAGATATTACATACCACATAAACATGAGAAATAAGGGACAATGATGGAATTTTATTATGAATGGTGAACAACAATACAATATAATCCAATAGCAATAACTAAAGGTTTCTATGCAGCTTTAATAGGCTCCTAAGAACACACATAAAAATCAAAACCTAGAAAATGGTACCAATGTATTTATGATTTTTCTCTGCTTCAGATCAAAATAGGGTTGGAAACCCTCTCCAAATATGTAGTACTTCTATGACCTTCCTCCAATCCTCCTTTGATCAGTCGAAAATCCAATCGGTCACCTGTGTCAGTGCGTCTCTGTTAGTCTGTAGCGATCCTCGTTGGACGAAACTGGATATACAGTGGTGCCTCATGGGATGAGGTTTCAAAAAATGTGGGGAATTGTGGGACACCCTATAATCAACTCTTGGGGTGTCCTTTACTACGATTTATCAGAGCCCTCCAAATCCCTGCAGTCTCTACGATTGGATTCCTCTGAAAAATGTCACAAATCTCATGTGCAAGTTGACATTCCTCCAAAACTGAATACAAACCCCAAAGTGAAGCTCCAATAGAAATCCTAGATGGATTCCCCCTACCAAAAAAAAACTCTAATGGAAATCTTGGATGGATTCCCCTATAGTATAGCTAGGGTGGATATTCCACCACTGAAACTAAACTAATAATGGTGGAAGGGTTTTTCTAAACCCTAACGAAACAATGGCTCCAAGAGCACTTCCAAAATGAGAGATAAAATCCTAATCCCAAAGTGAATCTCTACCCATCCTTTTATCCTTCCTCCATTCCTTCTAGAAATTTTCTCTTTTTGAATAAATAAAAAATGACTTCTTTGACTAAATCATATATGACCCTTATTCCCATTTTACTTTCACTTTGAGGTTAAAAGTTACTTTTAATAATGGTTAAGTAACTTAATAATATAAAGTAACATTATTTCCTTAATGTCACTTTAAATTCATAACAAATCCTAAATAAGTGACATTAAATAACCCTTTTTCTTCATCGACGAGCCATGTAAATCATTTTCATTGCCCAACAGGGGAATCCAAAAATGGGGACATGACAAGGTAGTCCTCTAAGTTATCATGCTCTAGCTGAGCCATCCTGAAAATATCTTCCATAGAATCTCTTGGTCTGCAGTAAGCTTGATACTTCTTAAGGAAAATATTCCTCATAGCATCAGAGATGTGTATAAGAGACAGATCATGCTCTAGCTGAGCCATCCTGAAAATATCTTCCATAGAATCTCTTGGTCTGCAGTAAGCTTGATACTTCTTAAGGAAAATATTCCTCATAGTATTCCAATGCCCAATAGTATTTTCTCCTAGCCCCATAAACCATTTTAAAACATTGTTCTTCAGAGTCACAGTAAAAAAATGAAGTTTGCGAGCATCATCAGTATATCCATAGGTATGACATAAAATATCAAATTCAACAAAAATGCATCAGGATCTTCAAAGGCCATACCATGAAAGTTAGGAAGAACAAAAGGAGGAATGCATTCATCTTTAATTCATTGACAAATTCTCCAAGTACATAGAAGATGGGAAAACCAAAATTAACCTCATCTTTCTTGCAAATTTTAAAATTGATCTCTTGAGTACATTAGGTTCTTTCAAAATCCCATTGATACAAAAACATAGTTCAATGACAGGATCTGCGATGGTGAACTAGAACCAGAGGAAAGAATATCGGACATGATAAGTAGTATCATACAAGCATATGAACTATTGTTCAACTTCATTGTAAGGTAGCTAGAGAGGTAGTGGGGGGGCCCAGAGGGCCCATAGATAGGATCCATTGTATGGTGTTGCCCTACCTCAAGGGTTTGGTAATAATAAAGTATGGTTTCTTCTATCTTGCTTGTGGATCTATTGTGTATTCAGTATTTGTGGTGATTATATTGGTAGATCTGATATAGGTACTTAACATTCATAAATCATCCTAGTTTGGGAAATGACTGACATTCCCACATTTTTCTTGTAAAAGTTAGTAATAAACAAGTCCAAATAATAAAGAATAGGAAATGAAATGACGTAATTATCATCCGAAATGATGACAGTTACAAAATGTAAAGAGACTCTCTTATTCTATAAAAGAGATCTCTTAAGTATATAGAAGGACTTTTGCGGATTGTACATATTGATGATACTACTATCTCTATATGAATAAGAAGCAGAAGGCATATGGAACCATAATTGTTGTCAAATGAATTATGGATTCTCCTTTTGATGTGTTTTTTGTGGGTCATTTTGAATGCTTTTCATATGAATTATTTCTATGTGTCATGTTTAGAATTACTCATATTGTTGTGATTCTTGAATGAAAGCAACAATGATGTTACAATATTTGTTTGCAATTAATTGTGATTAAATCTATGATTTCATTGTATTAACGTGTTATTGAATGGTATGAACTATTTTATCTTTCAGTAACACCATCTTTTGATGTATTCATTCTTATTAGTCTTTCTCCTTATCAGGATAGGTTAAAGTAGATTATATATAGATTAGAAGTTGTAGTTTCATTTATGCTCTAGATGATTTAGATCGGGATTTATATTAAGTGATGAGAAGAAATTTGATTGTCTTCTCCACCTCGAACAATCTAGTGGAAACCAGACCCAAAAATTGTTCGAAAGTGCTATCCCAAATGGGATCAAGCCTAATTGGGGCTTGCCATCAAGAAATCTCCCTTACCTGCTTGTCAAGCCAATTTGACACATCAACGATGTCCTATTTTTTGAGCTCTTAATAACATGACCATAGAGGAAAAATTTCCCATTCTTGTTATTAATGATCTCTTGGATGAGCTTCATGCAGTCAAGTTTTTCACTAAAGATGTCCTTCGTTCAAGATACCAGTAGATAAGGATGAAGGAGGAGGACATCCTTATGATATGTTTATTCACACAAAAAATTCATTGAGTTTTTAGTGATGCCTTTTGGACTTTGCAATGTTCCATCCACCTTTTAGAGCATCGTGAACAAAAATTTCAACCCTTCCTATGCAATTTTTTGTTGGTATTATTTGATGATATATTGATCTACATAAAAAATTGGGAATCCCATATAGAGAATGTTGATATATCCTTGCAACTCTTATAGCACCACTAGTGCTACCTTAAACGTTCCAAATGTGCTTTTGGGGCTTCAAAAGTTGAATAATTGGGTCACATTGTCA
>CBVK0103309531.1:0-11380 GCA_900067695.1 Picea abies
ACTTTGGGTCCCATTCTTATGGATTTTAAGGAATTAACCATGCAATTCTAGCATGTAGGATAAAAGTATCAATTCCAAGGTCTCACAGATGTTTCTCTTGAGATCATTAGTTCCCATCGTATGGAAAATTTCCTCAATAAAGGCCACCCTGGTATCATTTCTCAACTCCATTCTATTCAATCTGTTGAGACACCCTCTGTGCATCATGACCTCCAAGCTATCTTTTCCAAACAATAAGTTGTTTTTTCCACCCCTCGAGGCCTTACTCCTTCTCATGTTGTTCATGATAATTCAATTCCCCTTGTTCCCAACTATGTCCCTCCCAATTTTCTCCCTTATAGACACACCTTTTCCCAAAAGAATGAAATTGAGAAAATAATGCAGGAATTGTGCCAAGCAGGTGTTATCTGCCCCAATACCAACCCTTATTATTCCCCTATGTTCATAATACTTAAGAATGAAGGTACTTGGTGCATGTGTCCTCACTTTTGTGCCCTCAATAATCTCACCATCAAGGACAAGTTCCCCATTACTGTCATTGATGATCTCTTGAATGAGCTAAGTGGTGTTCAGTACTTCAGTAAAATTTATCTGTGTCCTGGTTACCACCAGATATGTATGCAAGAAGTTGACATACCCAAGACTTCCTTTCAAACTCATGAGGGTCACTATGAGTTTTTGTTCATGCCCTTTGGCCTATGTAATACCCCCTCCACCTTCTAAAGCTTCATGAATCATGTCTTCCATCCTTTTCTCTATCATTTTGTCTTAGTTTTATTGACGATATTATCATATATAGTAAAAATTGGCAATCTCATCTTTCCCATATGGATCAAATTCTCCATATACTCTCACAACACCAAGTTTTCATCAAACAATCTAAATGTACTCTTGGCACCTCAGACGTTGAGTACTTGGGTCATTTGGTTGGAAAGAACAGTTTTAGGGTGGATCCTAAAAATATTGAAGCTATGAAAGATTGGCCTCATGCAAAGACTCTGAAAAGTTTGTGTGGATTTATGGGTTTAACAAGGTATTATCACAAGTTTGTTAATAATTATGGAAATATTGTATCCCCTCTTACTGCTCTCCTTAAAAATAATTATTTCACTTTGATTGTAGCTATTGCTCATGATTTTCAAACTGTGAAGATGGCCATGTGCACCACTCCATTCTTATCCCTTCCTGATTTCACAAATACCTTTGTCTTAGAATGTGAATCTTTCGGGAAAGGATTTGGCATCATCCTTATGCAATAGGGTGAGCCTTTGGCCTTTACTAACAAACAACCGTCAGAGAAAAATTTGGTAAAATCAATCTATGAAAAGGAAATGTTGGCTATTTTGCATGATGTGGATCTTTGGTACCCATATCTATTAGGGAAACGTTTCCAAATTAAGATAGATCATCAAAGTCTCAAGTATTTTCTGGAACAATGCCTTTCCTCCCCCGAGCAACAAAAATGGGTGACTAAGATCTTTGGATATGATTATGAGATCATTTATAAAATAGGAAAAGATAATGTGGTTGTTGATGCACTTTCCAGAAAATATGAATATTAAGGGTCCCATTTTTATCATTCTTTCATTGTACCAAATTGGCTCCAAGTTGTTCTCCGGGAATGGCTATAAGATCCCAAAATTTCACATATGATACACAAATTGCAATCCAATTCTCTAGTCTCCCCAGGGTACTCTTGGCTCAATGATGAGTTTCGATACAAAGTCCGTTTGTATTTAATTAAACAGTCAAAACTTAAATCCACAGTACTTTCTGAGTTCATGCTACACCCATAGTTGGGCAATCAGGGTTTACCAAAACCTATGACCGGGTCTACCAAAACCTATGACCGGGTCAAACATTCCTTTTTTGGGGATGGTATGAAACATGTCTTTCATAATTTTGTTGTTGAATGTGATGTGTTTCAACATAACAAGGGAGAAACAGTCAAATCTCCCAGAACAATACAACTGCTTCTGAGTCCACCTGCTATTTGGATGGATGTCTCTATGGATTTTATTGTAGACTTACCTAAATCATCCAATAAATCAATCATCATGGTGGTAGTTGATCGTCTTTCTAGGTATTCTCATTTATTTTCTCTTCAACACCCATTTACAACATCCACTGTGGCTCAATGTTTCATGGATCAGGTCTTCAAGCTTCATGGCATCCAGCATTATATTGTTTTTGATCGCGACCTCACTTTCACCAACAATTTTTGGCAAAAATTATTCAATATCCAAGGCACCCAATTGCATATCAACCCAACTTATCATCCCCATATTGATGGTCAAACTAAAGTGGTCAACAAGTGTTTGGAAACATATTTGAGGTGTTTTTCATTGGAAAGGAAAAAACAATGGACTCAATGGTTACCACTAGATGAATGGTGGTACAACTCTTATTACCATACAAATAACTACATGACTCCTTTTGAAGCGGTCTATGGACAAAATCTACCTTTAGTTCTCTCATATTTTCTAGGTGTCTCGAAGGTCTAGGTAGTTGACCAAACACTTAAAGTTCAAGAGGATACTCTCCATACCCTCAAAGAGAATTTGGTCATGGACTAGAATCGCATGAAGAAACAAGAAGATCAAGGTCACTCTAAACGTCAATTTGCAGAAGGATATCACGTGTTTCTTCGACTTCAACCTTAAAAGAAAAATTCCCTCAAATTTGACAATTGTCAGAAACTGGCGCCCAAATTTTATGGTCCTTATATAGTTCTCAAGTGTGTGGGATAGGTGGCATATCAGTTAGAGTTTCCCAGTCATTCTAAGCTCCATCCTATTTTTCATGTTTCATTATTAAAGAACGTGATTAGAAATAAGTGCCAAACTCAAACCAACCTTCCCGAGTTGGATGAGGAAGGCTCCATTTGGCTATAACCACTAGAATTTTTGGACCAGCATGAGCATCATCTGCATCAGCGAACCATCAAGAAAGTGTTAGTCCAGTGGAAAGATACAACTCCAGCAGATGCCACTTGGGAACTGACTACTATTCTGCAACAATTTCCTCA
Source organism: Picea abies (assembly GCA_900067695.1). Lineage (NCBI taxonomy): Eukaryota > Viridiplantae > Streptophyta > Pinopsida > Pinales > Pinaceae > Picea > Picea abies. The sequence continues at coordinate 3,029 of CBVK0103309531.1, forward strand.
TCTCAAGCCTTGAGGACATGGTTGTTTTTAAGGGGGAGGACATGTTAGGGACCTAACCCCTCACATAGGTAGAATAATATATTTCCATGTAATAAATTTCAATATTAATAAGGTCTATCAATAAGGAAGAATAAGTCCAATGTAAGAAGACCTAATAGAAGCTTTCACTTCTAGAAGGATCTTCCTCTAGATTTTTCTTTTGATAGACATATTTAGTATAAATTTGAGTCAAGGGTATGAGAATTTTTGTCTTGGATATTATTGTAATAGAGATCTACTCTATTGGAGGTTTCCCCCTCGAAGAGGCAAGTGAACATTGCTCTCAGTAATCAAAGTTCTCTTTCAGGTGTTATTTTGTTATTATTTTTGTATTATCGTAGTATTGTTCTGGTTATATTGTTGTTCATCTTCCATTTTTAGCTATTTATTTTTCTTCTGCATACTTTTTATATCTGGAATAATACATAGAATCTTGGAAGAAGATTTGGAGAGCTTATGCATCTTCTAGAGACTAAACGAGACTCAAATGATGTGAGTTTCGAGCCTAATCCCATGAAGAACGAACTCATCTCTTGATTTCATCTTCAAATCTATGGGAATCTAGAAAGTTATAGAGGGTGTCACAAGTTGCACTATAGATAAATCATGACATGTCTCTTGTTGTCCATGTATGACTAGTGACACCTTGAAAAATTGATCTAAACCTTGAGTGGAGTGTTGTGTCCTAGATTTCATATTATATTGTGTTACTCTCTAACCCTATAGGGTGGAAGTTGAGGCTATAATAGATTCCCCCTAATGTGTGAGGTCAGGAAAGGAATGGATGGAAGAAACACATTACAATAAAAAATTATCCATGTGAGGTAGTGTGAGGAGAGAGAAAAGAGGTCTAGAGGTCAAGGAGTACTTGCAATTAAACACAAAGGATAAATGATCATAAAATACTGAAATATGTGTGAAGATAACTTCCCATACTTAGTTGGCTATTTATTTTGGTCCCCAAGTTAAAAAAAATTAATATTGAATATATCTTATCTCGATTAGTGTATACAATATCTTTTATGGATTAGTGTGTACAAGATCTTTTATGGATTAGTGTGTACACGATTTTATAAAGTAGGAAAATATATCATAATATAGTTGCCAATCAGTACTTGGAAAATTATTATTGGCTACCATCAATGAATGTAGGTTGACTTAATACTCTATTATTCAAGAAAAACTATGCCACCTAAAATAACTAATGGTCCATAAGTGAAGAGATTTTCACTTATGTTAAATGCATCTAGATACCTCTGGGGTATTGGGACATTAACCTAATCCTTTACTTCCAAGAAAAACAAAATATTAACTAAGCCAAAGCAACTTTAAATTAATATATTGGGCCTTTAACCTAATACCTTCCAAGAGAAACCAACTCTTAACTAAGCCAAAGAAGTTTTAAATTAATATACACAAGATATAGTAAATAATGTATATTTTTCTTATAATTTTAAATATTTATATATATATCTTTTATATTTTTCGAACATAAAACACTAAAATTATATATTTTTCAAAGCACATATACCTTAAGAGAAAAAAAAAAAATCCTTCCTTAGAAAATGAATTGGATTGTAGTTTTTAATCATCTCAATCTAACCTTTTGAAATGTTTTTTTTGTGGATGGAGAATTGGCATGAAATGAGAAGTTCAGATATGCAAGTGCAATATCAGTTTGAAGTAAGTGAAACCAAGGAATTTGTGTCAAATGAGCATATTATTCTGACCATTGAATGATCCTCGAATTTTTGGACATTAAAATAATTTGCAAAATCCCGAAGCTGGGGAAAGGAAACCTTAAAAAAACATTTCCCAATTTTTTTTTGTGTTCAGATGGAACATAAATATTTACTAGAAGTTTGGATTTGGATGTGGTTGTTAAGTATTGCATTAGATAGATTGAAAGTATGCAAACAAATCATGCCTTTGAGTTATGCTAGGTATATATATTATCATTAAAATTTGATATGTTAAAAGAAGGTGTTCTTATTCATTGTATAAGTTAAGTTAAACTTGTAGTGTTGTTTAAATGTTTTATTTTTTTTTATTTTTTGTTAGAATCCAATGATTTTGTTGTTTAAATTGCATTTTTGAATGCAAAAATGTATATATCCTGCTAAAAACCCTCTTGGGCACTCTGATTATAAAAAAATAATCACTCCAATATGCAGATTCAACAATTTCTTTCCGGATTTCGGGCAAATATCCCTGAAAAAAGGAAAAAACACAGAACACTTAGACTACACAGAATTTTTCATGTTGTCTAATTGTTCTACGTTTTTGCCTTTTTGTTGGAATCGAGAGATACAAATATTCATGAAATCACAAGTTCTTGTTTTTTAAATTGCATTTATGAATGTAGAAATGAATATATTGTGCTGAAAAACCTCTTGGGAACTATGATTATACATAAATAACCACTCCATTCTGCAGATTCAACAATGTTTTTCCCAATTTCGGGAAAATATCCCAAAGATTGAAATTGACAATAAAATGATAATACCATATAATAATTGAGATAAATGGATCTAAATCCCACCAAAATAAAGGACTGTTCATCACATTGAGTGGATGAGTATGGACATATTAATGTAACTATACAAATAACACATCAAAATTCATGGAAATTGTTATGAGAGTGTGAGGTCATTGGCCACCATGAAAAAAATCATCTGGCATAACCTAATAACATACATTGAAGTGGAGAGTTGATAATTAGACAAATTGACTTTCACATAATGACATAATCCTTCTTAAGAAAATATACCACCATTGGTAATCATGACTAGTAAATTTTTGATAGGTATTGAAATTAGTTAATTATTGAGTCAAATTACCATCAATGAAGGGAACCCTAACTCTCGTTCTTCATCTATCCTTTCCATTCATAAATTTCCAGGGCGTGACACTAGTGAATGTAAGCAAGGGGATCATGTATACTTCTCATTCAACTCGAATTATTCTTGCATTGGCCTCCATGGAACCCTTTATGATGACCACCAAGTCTAATTTTTCTTTTTGTTTATCTTAATCACAAATGAAGAAGTTGGACTATTTGGAGCACATATGCCCCTAAGGCTATTAATATTTACACCAAAATAAAATACCCTTAGAACATATTTATTTTACTTATTTAGGAGTAATATTTACTGTAGAAACTGTAGAAAGCATGGAAATATTACTTTTCTTAATAGTAAGGTATGGAGAATTCCAAATGACACAAAACTTGACATCAGTATGTTAATTCAACATTATTTCTTGTGGATATGTCTACAATATTATGCAATTTAACCAAGTTGAATGTCATTTTGAATTCTGTTTAATATAAATCTCAAGGATTTTGTCAACCCTCATACACGTCATATGAGTAGCTAGCCTCTGGTGTTGGAGAGTGTATCCCTAGCTATTTTCTATTTGTTCTATTTTGGCACACTCATTGAAGTAGTCATTTTCCCACACAATGTCATATTAGGTTGTGAGTTCCTTGACAAAATCATCTTCAATGTAGAATTTATTGAATTGTGATTTTTTTTTGCCAACACTAATATGATTGAAATGGTTGAGCATCAAGTTGTAGGTATGCCAAGGGTATCATGTTATTTGATGGAGCTTGACGCAAGATAAAATATTCATTTGGTTGTTCTAGCAAACTTTTCACATCAGTTCCATAAATTTTCTTAATATCAATCTTCTCCAAGAATGTTGCATCCTAAGGGACCTAGTCGAACCAAAGAGGGAACTCAATCTTGGATTGGACATAGAACCTATAGAAAAACATCTTACTTGAACTTTGATTCTATATATAGAAGATATTATTTATTTTCCTAAAAAATGTTTGAGAGGATGGACTGTGTATTTCAATGTAATAATCTTATGGATATGACATAGGTCCGTAGGAAATTTTATCCAATACAGATGTTGTGATCATGTATTTCCTATGACGACTAAAAAAAAGGATATTGCTATAATTGTAGGGATATAATGATACACATAGATGAAAAGGAGTGTTGTTTCTAGGGTCTTGTACATTTTAAGACGATAGCTACGGATATTGATTTTAGGGTTGCAATTACGAGATCTAAATTATCACACCAAAATTGGTCAAAATGTGGCAAGTTTGGAAATATTTTATTCAACCCATTAACTAACTCCTAGGATGTGTAACAATGCCCTTCAACCTTGATAATGGTTGAGATATTCAAACAATAAAAAATCAAAGTAATGAGTTTAGTGATAGGGCTTAAAAAAATCACAACTAGCCTAACACTAAACCACCACTAATAGAACTTACTATACCTATCGTGGAATGGAATATAGAGTTCAATACACCCGTTGACTACTATTAGTTCATGCATTGACCATAAATTTAATGAGAATTTCCAAAGTTTCACATGTTTCCCTCTTGATGTTTTTTATGTTTTAAAAATATTTAAATGAACTTTTTTTGTTATCATTGGTAGATCAATTCAACCTCTTATTGCAGAGGTGGCAGTGAGATTCTTGGAATTAATGACAGTGGCAATGATATGGATGGTTTTTGTTATCGAGTGTTGTCCATTGGTGAAGTGGATGATGGTTGCTTCAATCAAGTCGATGATGGTTGCTTCGGTCAAGGCATGTCACGTGGTGATCTACATACCATCTGACCTACAACCTACACCCTCCAACGTTCTTTGTAATGAGCATTGCACAACTTTCTTACAATACCTTGATGCAAAGTTGTAGTGTTTCATGCTGATCATTTTCCACTACCTTGATGCAAATTTGTAGTGTTTCATGTTGAACATTTTCTCTATGTTTATTATCTCTACAAACTTCAATTGTTGAGTTTCCTGCTGACCTAATGGCTCATGTGAAAAGGAAATGGATAGTAATATGGTTTTCCTTTTATGAGAGATTAATAAAGCTCTAAATGACCAGTTTACAATGGAAATCACATATGAGTCTTTCTCTTCCCAATTGTGTTTTTGTGTGTTTGGAATGGTGGTGGTATGACTTGATGATCATTCTCTCCAGATTATTGTTAGATCCAAAGGAAACATTGGCATCCATGGTAATTCTCATTCAAACCACATGGATACTCTACATTTTCCCATCATTTCTCAACCTAGGCATTTTGACCAGAGTAGAAAACAAGCTCAATGCTAACAGTCCAGAAAAGCATGGATAACCATGATAGTAGAAACTGCATGTGCAATTATACTAAGTCTCATCTCCCTCAACTTCACTGTAACCATGTGTGATAGATGGGGTAGAATATTCACTAATGATGGGAAGATTTTGTCTCTTGGATTTGCATCATATTCCCTACGCTACAAATTTTTAGAATGAAAGAGATGTGCTCGCTTTTCCATAGACAATATAGAAATATTGTGACCAAACCATAGGCACAAAGGCCACCCCCAAGCATCTTAACCTTGATAGAAAAAATAGTTTAGGTAGAATACCAATAGCCAAAAAAGTCTAGTGTACCTTTCTCCAAGGTAGCACACCAAGCAAGAATAACCAAAAAGAAAGCTGAAAGTCCAAACCATAACCAAGAGGCCAAGTCCAACCAAAATCCAAAATCCCAGTTACAACAATTCCAGCTACACTCCCTCTCCAAACTTGCACACCAGTATTCTTATGCAGTTGTGAGTGAGTCAATGTAAAATGAGCTCTAACACCCTCTATTTATACTGCTCTATCTCATTTGACTTGGCTGAATTCTCTTTCTGGAGGCTAATAACTCAATATTAAATATTATCTTCAGCCGACTTGTATTCTAGGGTTATTATACAACAATTTAAGGTTTCTCTTGCTTCCAGAATATTATAGTCTCATAAAAGGTTACATATAGAGGTTAATACCTCTCGAATATACCATAATATCAATACTCCCTCCTATCTAGGGACGTATTAAAAAAAATGGTCTTGAACACAAAGAGACCATTCAACCAATATCATCATCATAGACACAAAGGCTATATCACCATCACGTATATCAACTCACGAGTAACATCATTACTATCAGTATCATTTGATAGCATCAACTGCATCATCTCTCGAATACTTACTCCATATTAGTAACCATGCATGATGTTGAATAAGCCACTCACTCTAGAAAGTGATACAAGTACCATTCTTATAATACGAGCATACATCCTAGAAGAATGAATGTCCCAACATATCTTGAATACTACGCCATGGGATACAGAGACAATTCCTATAGGAATGTCAGTCTAGGACATTTTCTAATCGAGTCATATGTACCATAGAGATTCATATCTACCTATATTCCATATAAAATATTGATCCTGAACCATTTTCCTAATCGGGACACAATTTGTGCCTTAGGAAAATACCAGTCCATGATATTTCAATAAACTTTTAACCTAAACCATTATCCACAAAGAGATTGTTTGTCCACCAACAATTTTTTCTGTCTGGACCATTCTTCCCCTAGAGAATGTTTGTGCACCAGTACACTGATTATAAAAATAGTTAAAAATCAACTCCAATACTAGTGGTAGTCTCAATGGCACTCAGATACTAGCATAATGTTTCTATAATTCCATCCAATAGAACACAACCATGTCTATCCATAGTAGTATAAAACTACTATCCATTGGTACACAACCACTCCTAGTATCACACCACTACTAACTAGTGACACACAATCACTACCAGTGGATCACATACACCACAATAACATGCAACTATTGTCTAGAGATATGTATTCCCCACAACAATCATATCATTTGATATAAACCTACATAAACAATATCATGATACAAACTGAATCATTTGGTCCATTCTTCCACTCACATATGTGAGATTTGGAAGAGAAACTTCCCTCAGAAAGTAAAACATCATCCTTGGGATATCTCGACTATAATTCCCAAGCATAGAAGAAAAATTGTCCCTGGTTTCTGAGCTTGTACCATTCACCTAACTGCGAAATTCCTCTGGCAGTAATCATAGTGAAACCTAGAGAGAATGAGTCTTCCCTAGGGAATTCCTATCCCTGAATTTTGAAGCTAGACCATTCACCTAACTGGGCCATTCCTCCAACACTAATCATAGTGAAACCTAGAGAGAATGAGTCTTCCCTCAGGAATGACTATCCGGACCATTTCCTATGGAAATGATTGTCATGCACCAACCTCCAAAACAGATCATTCTCCAAAACTAATCAAAACTGTGAACTTTGAAAGAATGATTTCCCAACAAGGAGGACCATTATGTTGATATTATGGTAGTTGCAGGAGGTATTTACCTCCGCGTGTAAACCTAATGAGAATAGTGTTATCTCATAATCCTGTCAATACCTTGGGGGTTTGTGTTTTCTACCTATGTCTATAATTTTCTTGTTTTTTCCCCTTATGCACACTTTATTGTGGTTGTCTCATGTTGAACAGTGACACAAATCAAGCAAGCAAGAAAAGATCATTTTTCAGAATCCAGGATCCATCGATGGAGCAAATCAAAGGTCATCGAGTAGTTGGAGCCATGAATTTGCCCGAAGTTTAGCGCTAGGGAAGAGGCATGAGATAAAGGTCCCAAAGAGCCGAAATAATCAAAGTTTTCTTATCAAAAGGAGCATGTGTCAGTTGATCTGAGCGTCACAATTTTGCGACTCAAGGTTTCAAGCATAAAGCACAACACAGACTCCTATGTCTCGAAATGTCGATCAAATATGCATCGAAGTGTCGATGCCCCCAAAAGGTCTAGTACCGAGACATAGCCAGAGGTCATATGGTAGAACAAAGGAGGAGGGGGGTAACATAAGTTTATCCCCATCGCGACTTCATCTACCAGGACTTTGAAAGGCGAGGGGTCACTCCTCCCATTGTATTAAGAATATCTGATATGCGAAACGTGAAAGTGCCTCTAGGTTGGGCCCATGGTCCTGGTGCTCGGTCACGAGGTAACAAGGATGGAAAGAGGAGGCTAGTTGAATTTAAGCACTCATTGACTGAGAGGTGATCGTGGTCATTTAATGGAATGAGCATAGTCATAGATTTTGAAGGTAGATCTAACCGTTGATCTGGGTGGGCGATTTCGTGAAATTGCATGTTGTGCGCTCTGAGACTTAGCCTTTGAAAATCCCCAAATTCCAAAATGTCGAAATGCCTTTGAAGATAGGAACTAGGTCATGGCCCTGCGTTACATTGAGGGTGGAGCTAGAACAAAGGGGAGCTAGCCTTCGAGCCTTGGAGAGAAAGCACAGGGTCATCCCTTATGCATGCAGTCTCAACCACTCTCCATGAAGAAAGTAGTTAATGAAAATTGAGTAGGTGGTTGAAACCTCAGCTCAATCCATAAATGG
>CBVK0103309543.1:0-12741 GCA_900067695.1 Picea abies
GAAACATGGAGCTATTACACAGTCCAGAGCTACAGATGTTGAAACACAGAGAAACCGCCAGGACCGATGATGCCGAAACACAAAGGAAGTCATTACAGTCAGCGGTCAAGCACCAACCGTCGCTCCTACATAAGAATGCTGACACATCAAGAGTGCAATTCACGTGGCTGAAACAACCTGTGAATTGCGATGTTGAAACAACAATCAACAACAATGAGAGAAGTTGTTACTCCAACCGTAACAACAATACCTCATTCAGCACCTATAATAGTATTATGTTGCACGGGACTAGGTCATCCTATTCTGGTTTAGAAAGTAGATCTGACTAAAGATAGGACTTAGATACACATTGTAATTTTTGATCGGTTGTATCGAAGGGGTTCCCTCCTTAAATAAGAGGAAATCATCATTCGAGAGGCGAAGTTTTATGTATTAAGAAAGCTTCAGAGAGAGGGACGTATTTCATTTTCCAGATTGTAATATGATATTTTGATAGATGAATAAAAGACTGCTTTGAGTATCCTTCTCTAGCTTTCTCATTTCAGGGGAATCTTGTGAGAAGGGAGGGCCCACCTTCATCACAAGATTCACCCGTTAGTTTTAGAAGTGTGTTATTACAATCTCTATTTATGTTTTGATTGACTTTTGTTTGCTGAAACACTACTTTTAATGAATCCCGCTTTGCTGAAACACTACTGAACTCTGTCTTAGTTTATTGAATGAAGTTCATAATTCTTTTTATTAGAAATCTTGTGTGATGATTTTATGAGGCTAGCTAGAGATTGGGTTAAGGGTTCCTACTCAGAAAGGAAGGAATCAAGAGATCCTATTCTTTGTAGATTTCAATTACTTCTGCAAGTGTGCTAGCCAGAGACTGGGTTAAGGGTTCCTGCTCAGAAGGGAAGGAATCAGGAGATCCTATTCTCTGTAGATTTCAATTACTTCTACAAGTGCGCTAGCTAGAGACTGGGTTAAGGGTTCCTGCTCAGAGAGGAAGGGATCAAAATATCTTGTTCTCTGTAGATTTCAATTACTTCTGCAAGTGTGCTAGCCAGAGAATGGTTTAAGGGTTCCTGCTCAGAGAGGAAGGGATCAAAATATCTTGTTCTCTGTAGATTTCAATTACTTCTGCAAGTGTGATAGCCAGAGACTGGGTTAAGGGTTCCTGCTCAGAGAGGAAGGGATCAGAATATCCCGTTCTCTGTATATTTCGATTACTTCTGCAAGTGTGCTAGCCAGAAACTGGGTTAAAGGTTCCTGCTCAGAAAGGAAGGAATCAGGATATCTCGTTCTCTGTAGATCTCAGTTATCTTTCACAAGTGTGCTAATCAAGAATAGGGATTAAGGTTCCTGCTTAGAAGGGAAGGAATTAGAAGGCCTTGTTCTCTGCTAGATAGAGTTAGCCTTCTCTGCATTACTGTTTTCATGAAAGAGTGTTAATCAGAAATAAAGTACTGAAGTCTCTGTTTGAGAGTAAGGGTATTGTTCTCTGGTTGCAGAATAGTTGTTCTTTCCTGTTGCAAGTGTTATTTTAATGTAATCCAGGATTCTTAGATTAATCTTTAAGATCTGCAATAGGTAGGTTGCTTTCCTGTGATTTAAATAAGAACTTCAGTTCATTCAAGGCAAGTTTGATTAGTATAGTTTCTTTACTACAACTCTAATTTGCTTTTGGAATTGAGGATATATAGTGCGTGGTTATCTTTGAAATAAACAGACTTCCTTGGGTTGACAATTTATGTATCACTTGATTGTTTGAATCAATTAAGAAATTATAGTGACCAACAATGAGATACAATATGACCGAAAAACTCTACCTCCTTTACTCCAAAGAAACATTTGGATGGTTTGGCATATAGTTGTTTCTCCTTTAGTAGTTGCAGCACCTTGTCAACATGTTGNNNNGGAGGAAGAAAGACTTACATTGACGAGATTATATCAAAGTCTGAATCTGCTGCTCAACGACCAAACCTTTGAAAACAAAACTCCCAACCTTCATTTCAAGCAATTTTTGGAACAGGGAAAGAAGTTTGGAGTCCTGAGACAGTCCAAAAGCCAGTAGGAGACATTAAGGACAGAGCAAGTGCAGCAGGGGAGCAGACAGAGGAAAACATGGATGAGTACAATGAAGAATTGCATCACAAAGAACAGGGAGGTCTTGAAGGAGAGGTAAAAGATGAAAACTTTTTCTTTACACTAGAATTCCCTATTGGCGATATCCCTAGAGGAGTAGCCCCCATGAAAAACATTCCACTCTTAGCATTACCTAATTTTCATGGTTTATCTTTAGAGGATCCTGATGAATTTCTTTTTGAGTTTGACATATTATGCAGAAGTTATGATTACGTTTCTAATGCTCAGAAATTAAAGTTATTTCTAGCAACACTAAAAGGAAATCCACTATGATGGTTTATGAGTCTTGGAAGTCATGTAATCACAACATGGGACCAAATGAAACAGAAATTCCTGAACAAATACCAGGACTACTGCCGAACAAGGGAAAATAAGGAGGAGCTATTTAAGATGATGCAGAAAGAAGATGAGAATATGGAGGACTTTGTGGAAAGGCTACAATACAATCTACAAATATCCAGTCACCCCAATGTAAGTAAAGACATTCTTAAAACTATATTATTAAAAGGAGTAAGGGATGACTCTCTGGATATGCTGAATATGCTTGGGAAATGGGACATATCTAAGGAATCATACGATGAAATTGTTAATTTATGCAAAATATGTTCAAGAGGAGCTTCAAGAAACAAATCAAACAGTAGGGACACCACATTTTCAAGAGTCCAAAAATCAGCCAACGGGGGAGCAACAAGAGCCAAGATAGGTAATTTAATTGAAGGTTTTAAAACTGAAATGTTAAGCTCTTTTGCCTCACAAATGGATACCCTGTAGATTAAGAAAAAGCAAGCAGAAATGGAAGCAACCTTGTCCATATTTTGTTCTCAATGCAGAGATAAGAACCCACGAAGAGAATGTCCATTGGACAAAAAGCCAATCTACACTATCTGTGATAAAGATCATGATACCCAAAATTGTCCATATTTACCAGGGATCAAAGCAGCATTACAACCAATGGACGAAGAAGCTGAAGCTATCTATCTGATGACACAAAGGAGACAATGGCAACCACGGGGACAAGGTATGAACTCTAACATGCCATTTGCATCTTCTAATCATTGGAATAATTATTCTTCTTTCAATCAAATGAGTTACCCCCCTACAATCAAATGAAATACACTAATCAAATGAATTACCCATCCATGTAACAAACTTACCCACCCATGCAACAAACTTACCCACCCATGCAAAAAAATAACCCACCCTTTGTTGATCCCTCAATGTGGACCCCTTGGCCTCCACAACAAAAACAACCATACCAGAACCAATGGAATCAAAATTGGAGAGGACAACAACCCCCCTTTCAAAATCAATTACCTCAATCACAATTCCTACAACCACTCTCCTTACCAGCAGGTACTCCTCCAAACAATCAAATGATGAGACCCCAGCTACCTGTACATCCTAACCCCAACCCAAATAATAAAGCTGTGCAGTGCATTGATATTTATAACTAGCCTACACTTTCTCTTCTCCCTGCGCAATGCAACGATATTCATCTTCGATCTGGGAGAATAGTGGAACCTGCCATAGATGATGTTACCTCTTCTGATAAAGAGGAAACAAAAGAGCATGATGCACCTGAAGAGGTAAAATCATCCTCTAAAAATGTTACTGAAATAGCAAAACCACCATTTCCTGAGCGTTTAGCCTTAACTAAAATGCCTGAGCCACCAGCCTTCAATCTTCTAGGGGAATTGAAAAATTTATATGTCAAAATTCCTCTACTACAAGCACTCCGAGACGTACCAATCTATGCCAGGACAATGCGAGACATTTGTGTTAAAAGGCCTGGTAGGAAAACTAAGGATCCCCTTACAGTCCATGTTATGGGAGACCTGTCTACACTAATGATAGGTAAAACTCCCCCAGTTAAATATGGTGATCCTGGCCACCCTACCGTTACAGTACAAGTTGGGAAAACGATAATCCCTCGAGTCCTGGTAGACCTAGGTGCCGCTATCAATATCATGACTTTGGAAACCTTACAACTGCTACAATTACAAAATGAAGTTAGAGACACCCCAACCATCCTAGAATTAGTTGACCGATCCACAATTAAACCAGAAGGAGTCATTGAAGACCTCAGTATCTCTGTAGAATCCTGGAATTATCCAGTTGACTTTACAGTGCTGCAACCCAAAACAAAGTTGGGGGGCACCCTCTAATTTTGGGTAGACCTTAGCTGGCCACAGCAGATGCTTTTATTAGTTGTAGATCAGGTTCAATGACAATCTCAAACGGTTATGAAACGAAGCAGCTTACCCTCTATCCTCATGCTACACCCCCGTTTAATAATGATAACTCTGTATGGGTAGATTTCGAGGATCAACCTACTCAACCCCTTTTGACTATCGGACAAGCTTTAAGCCTGAAATACTCTACTGAGGATGAAGTAATCAATAATTTTATTTGTGAACCCTCCTCTGTCACTCCAGAAACTCATAATCAACTAAATGCACTATTGAAGTATGATAATCAAGAAAACCTCAATTCGGAAAGCCCACCTCAAACATCTAACACCATCTCCTCCAAAATCATACCAGTGGAAATTGAACCTCGAAAAACATTGAACATAAACCTTAATTTGACAAATGCTGAAACACAACAATTAATGAAGTTACTTTGGGAAAATAAAGAAGCATTCGCATGGGATTACACAGACATGAAAGGAATCTCTCCTAAATTATGTACTCATCGAATATATATTAAGGAATATTGTCAGCCAATCTGCCAACCTCAGCGACGAATGAACCCGAATTTAAGAGAAATCCTCAAAGAAGAACTTCAAAAATTGCTCAATGCAGGGTTTATCTATCCTATATCAGATAGTGAATGGGTGTCCCCGTTGGTAATAGTTCCTAAGAAAAATGGGAAATGGAGAGTATGTGTGGATTATAGAGCTTTAAATAAATCCACTCAGAAAGATCACTTTCCATTACCATTCATTGATCAAGTGTTAGATAATTTGTCAGGGCAGAAATTTTTCTCATTTTTAGATGGTTTCAGTGGGTATAACCAAATCAACATTGCACCTCAGGATCAAGATAAAACCACCTTTACTAGCCCTTGGGGAACCTTTGCTTATAGATTTCTTCCATTTGGATTATGTAATGCACCAACAACCTTCCAAAGAGCAGTTTTATGAATCTTTTCTGATATGCTTAATGACTCTATGGAAATCTTTATGGATGAATTTACTCCTTATGGTGTTTATTTTCAAGAATCACTGCAAAACCTTGAGAAAGTACTTAAACGATGCATACAAGCTCAACTCTCCTTAAGTACAAAAAAATGTCATATGATGATGAGTGAAGGAATAGTGCTTGGACATTTTATCTCATCTCAAAGAATTCAAGTAGACCCATCCAAAATTAAAGTCATTAAGGATCTTCCTACTCCCAAAACTCAGACAGAGGTAAGAAGCTTTCTAGGACATGTTGGATAGTATAGAAGATTTATCAAGAACTTCTCCAAAATAGCTTCTCCCCTGTTTGTATTACTAATGAAAAATGATGAATTCAAATGGATTGATTCTTTCCAAGAAGCATTTAATACACTTAAACATCAGTTATCTACAACTCCTATCCTTAGAGGACTTGATTGGACACTTCCCTTTCACATATCCTCTGATGCTTCAGATACTGAAATAGGAGCTGTTTTGGGACAAGAAGAAAATCATCTCCCTTATGCTATATATTTCATTAGTAAGAATATGACCCCTGCTGAACTCAATTATACAGTCACCGAGAAGGAATTCTTAGTAGTTATCTATGCAATTAATAAATTTAGACATTACATTACTGGCTATTCTACTTTTGTCCATATTGATCACTCATCTATCAAGTACTTAATGAATAAACCTATCACAAATGCCAGAGTTACCAGATGGCTACTATTATTGCAAGAATTTGATATTAAAATTGTATATAGACCACGAAAAGAGAATGTAGTCGTTGATTTCCTTTCTCAATTGACACCTGATGATGATACCCCAGTAGATGATTCCTTTCCTCATGAATATCTATTTGCAATTTCTGCTCACTCACCTTGGTATGCAGATATTGCTAATTACTTGGTTGCAGGGAAGTTACCACCACACCTATCCTACCGAGAGAAAAAAGTATCATTTATCAAAGTACTCGGTATAGTTGGATAAGTGGGTACCTTTTCCATACAGGAGCTGATCAAGAAATTCGAAGGTGTATTAGAGAATATGAGGTGTATGATCTATTAAAAGCTTGTCATGATGGCCCTTGTGGAGGGCATTTTGCTGACAAGAGAACAACACATAAAATTCTCAGGATGGGGTAATATTGGCCCTCACTCTTCAAAGATGAAAAGAAATATGTCCAGGCCTGTGATAGCTGCCAAAGAGTAGGCCAACCTAATCATAGAGATGAAATTCCATTAAACCCCCAGATAGTACTTGAACCATTTGAAAGATGGGCCTTAGACTTTATAGGACCCATCAACCCTCCATCCAATCAAAAATTTTATATAGTGGTCTACACAGACTACATGACTAAATGGGTGGAAGCCAAGGAACTCCACAGAGCGAATGAAGAAGCAGTTATATATTTCTTATTTAAAGACATCTTCACCAGATTTTGAATGCCAAGAGAATTAGTTACAGATGGAGGACCTCCTTTCACTTCTCATGGGTTCAAAGCCACCCTTCAGAAATATCATATTCAACAGAGAATGACTACAGCATACCACCCCCAAGCCAATGGATAGGTGGAAAGCACAAACAAAGTAATAGAAGCCATTCTCACAAAAACAATGAAGGAAAATAGAAAGGATTAGTCCTATAGGCTCCCTGAAGCACTATGGGCCTACATAACTACCTGTAGAAATACTACAGTATTCTCTCCCTATGAATTAGTCTATGGAAAGAGTGTTGTCTTTCCTGTGGAATTTGAGATAAAAACCTTAAGGACTACTTTAGCTATCAACCTTGATTTAATCGATGCACAGACAGCTAGGTTGCAGCAGCTTAATGAACTAGAGGAGAAAATACTAGATGCCATTCAGCAAACAACCATAATTCAACAGCAAAGATCAAAATGGCATGACAAAAATATCAAGAACAAGCAGTTCCAAAAAGGTAATTGGGCCCTACTGTATGATTCCTGGTTCAAAGAATTTCAAGGGAAACTGCATACAAGATGGCTTGGACCTTACGAAGTAGACACAGTTTTCCCCAATGGAACAGTAAGGCTCCTCACAATTGATGACTCCAAAACTCCGTTTCCTGTAAATGGTCATCGACTCCGTCTGTACCAGCGACCTATTTCTAAAGAAGATTTTAAGGCCACATGCATGGCAGACGCCCATTTTCTCTTCGTTGAGGGGGTTTCTACCCCTAATTGCAATTAATTCTTTTAAGTTAATTTCTTTAGTATTAGATTAGATTAGATTTTATTTACTAATAATCCCTGTCAAGAAATACCATGTTATAGTCGATTTTTGTAGATTCTCGATCGAAGCACAGGCCACTAGGAGAGGACAATCCTACTTCAAAGAGACAAGCTTTCACGATGTTGAAACACCATTGTTCAACATTGTTGACTTTCTTCTGATGTTAAAACACCACCATTCAACACTGTTAACTTTCTTTCGATGATGAAACACCACCGTTCAACACTCTTAACTTTCCCGATGCTGAAACACCACCGTTCAGTACTCTTGACTTTCCCGATGTTGAAACACTGCCATTCAGTACTCTTGAATTTCCTTCATTACCAAAACACCACTACCACCAACCCCACACCTAATCCCCCCATCACCGATCAACAACCTTTTACCATTTTTCCCCTGTCCTCACCATTCTTCATCAACGAAACAACACCGTCCAACAATTGTTTCACCTTTTCTTTTTCGTTGCTGAAACACCATTGCCAACAACTTTTCATCATGCTGAAACACCACTGTTCAGCACTTTTAATTTTTCTTACTCCCAAAACACTACAATCCACCATTTCCTCACCATTCTTCATCGACGAAACAACATCGTCCAACAATTGTTTCGCCCTTTTCTTTTCCGTTGATGAAACACCACCGTTCAACACTCTTGACTTTCCTCTGATGCTAAAACACCACTGTTGACTTTCTTTCGATGCTGAAACACCATCATTCAACACTCTTGACTTTCCTCCGATGTTGAAACACCATTGTTCAACAGTTTTTCACAGTTTCTCATCACCGAAACAACACTGTCCAGCAATTGTTTCGTTCTTTTCTGTTGTTGAAACACCAGTCTTTCACCATCATTTGTCAGCAAGATTTTACGCCCTCATATTATAGTTTGTCCTTCCAGTCAGCAAACCCTCGACACAATTCATCTATTATATCAAAAGTCTCTGCCACGACAGGACTACCACGGACAAGCATGGTAAGGCGAGGTATGTAAATTTTATGTAATTCAGTTAGACTATAGTTAATGAGGAAGATTCTATATCATTAGGACCACTCAAGTGAAATCATTACTAGCCGCACTTGATGGGAGGGGAGGACACATCAAATCTTCGATACCATCATTTCACACAAATTCACCGCTGCCACCCCTATTTCACCACCCTTTCGCACATTTGACCACCATTTTGCATAACGTCGCTCAGAAAACTCACTCTGCGTAGAACTCTTTGATGTTGTATCTTACCAAGCTGGTAGCCATGGGAGGCTCTATCATATGAAACTATCCCATCACCACAGCGTTGTTAGAACATTATCCAGTAGATTATCAAATCTTTCAGTAGGCAGGATGGCTCAGTTACTTCCAGAGACTCCAGTGGTACAATGAACAACAGGTCCTGCAATTAGCCCTAAACCTTCAGGAAGACCATTTTGTTGTCCAAGGAGTCTGAATTTTAGTAACAGAGGAAGATATAGCACAGGTCTCAGGCCTCCCTATCAATGGCACTCGCATGTTTAGCTGTAAACATATCATTCAGAATGCTCAGCAGAACTTCTTCCTACCAGAAGAATGAATCGAATTTAAAGGCAGGGGTGTTCAACTTAGCTCATTGCCACCCCCATGGACAGAAGTTGCAAGATTCATCAAGCATTACCTAACCTGTGAGGGATGGTACTAGGTAGTTTATCAGCATGACTTTCTTCTATTATCTCATTTAAGGCATAATCGACGGGTCAATATTCCTTATTATTTGATGGGATGTTTGAAAAATATGGTGCATTATTGCAGAAAGGCTAAATATCCCACCCTTTCTCTCACCCATCACCGTCTTGTCCAATTTCTCATCCAAAGGGGTTTTACTCAACAAAACCCTCCACTAAATAATCCGCCCATAAACCCCCAAGTAGCTGCCGAAATTCCTGAAAACCTCCAGGAGCAGCAACCGCAAAATCCCCCAGACCCGCCAGAAGTACCCAATAGCCTGCCTCATACCTTACCAGAATCATCCACTCCTACCCTTCACATTCTTAGTGATGACTCTGAGCTAGATATTTTCGCCTGCCCCATCACTGAGGAAAAACCCCCACGTAAAAAAAAACAAATAAATCCCTTCTTTCCGCCCTTCCTATGAAAAAAGAGAACAAGGGCCGCCACAAGGCCACCCATTATGGCCACTACCCTACACCCCCAACCCATTCGACTGATACCTCGTACACCTCCAACCCCTCAAATCCTGGGATCTTTGCCTATTCCACCCACGGGCACTGAAACACAAGAACCAGATGCACAGGGTGTTGTGACATCACCCATCTCAAATAAAGTAGCTGAAACACAAGAATCGGCTACCCATTCTATAGCTGAAACACAAGAACCAGCTACCCATCCAGTGGCTGAAACACAAGAACCAGCTGCTGATATTGAAATTGAGATACAGGAATCAGAGGTCCAGGGTGCTGCAACACTACTCTCCTCAAATAAAGTAGCTAAAACAAAAGAACCAGCTACCTATTCAATGGCTAAAACACAAGAACTAGTTGTTGACATTGAAATGGAGATACAAGAATCAGAGGTCCAGGCTACTGCAACACTACTCTCCTCAAATAAAGTAGTTGAAACACAAGAACCAACTACCTATTTAGTGGTTGAAACACAAGAACCAGCCATAGCTGCCACACAAGAACTAGCTACGGCTGAAACACAAGAACCAATTGTTGACATTGAAATGGAGATACAGGAATCAGAGGTCCAGGGCGCTGCAACGTTACTTTCCTTACATCAAGAAACTGAAACACAAGTTTCAGCTACCATTCCTGCAGCTGCTCCACAACAACCAGAACCAACAATGGCCTCTGTATTGCAGGAAAACGAGTTTTTAAAGTCTGAACTAGAAGCATATAAGGAAGAATTAGCCAGGGCAAAGGAAGCATATGAAAAGGAACTAAATTTGTACACCTTGGCTCGTACAACAACCTTGCCAGAAGAGACTACAGAGAGCACGTGTAAAGAATATATGTGTTTCCAATGTGGGGATATTTACTATCAAGTGGGCTATAAGGTAACTCAAGTCCCAGTAACAGGAGCAACCCCTATTCCTTCACCTTTTGTAGTCAAGGAAGAACTTGCTGAAACACAAGAACCAACAGGTCCTCCCAAGCTCAAGATTGATCCCTGCATTGCAACAAAAGAAGCCCCTACCTTTGTCAACAAAGTTGTACAGACAATGCCCATGGAGGAATTCACACCCCCTATCCAGATCAATCTCCCCACTTTTATAGAACAGTCTACTCAGACCTTACCTCATCCCACTACTTGCAACGTTGAAACACAAACTCAACTATGGGATGAGTAGGCAACAATACAAAAATGGAAGAAAGAATATGCTGAAACACGGGCCAAAAGCCTGCAAGTGCACACACAAAACTGGATAAATCACACTTTCTCAAATTGGGAATCTCTAGAGCAGACACGTGAGGAAGCTCGTACCCTCAAGAAACAGAACAAGGAGTTAAAAGGTAGAATGGCCTGAGTATTTGATTTGACACAAAAGCTATTGGCCACAAGAAAGCCATCTTGTAACTACTCCTTGTTCCTTATGGAGCGACTCACATGGTTTCAGATCAAATCAATTTTAGAAGGCAAATCCTATGCAGTAATACACCCAACAGACTTTGTCAAAACTTTCATAGAAGCATCTGCTAGAGATCAGCACCTCCTCTATGAGGCATATTTCCACAACGAATCCATCCCTGAGAACAGGCAGCTGAACCTCAATCCTCTTGTTGAGGACATTCAAATTCGAGCGTTCACCTCCTTTCTCCACAATCAAATCATTTGGCAAGATGACTTTTTGGCTGCCAAGCACAATGAAGATAATCACCTCCTTTGGATAAGACCAGAACCTCAGAAGGCAGCCACCTTTGTCACAGAATATTATGAGTTCTTAAAGAAACCAGGGGTGACTGAACATGTTCAACAGCTACAATCAACAGTACTCCAGGACTGTCAGCACATCATGAGATCCATAGAGATTCCTGCCCTCTAGGAAAATAACCTGTTTTGCCAGCAATCCACTGAAAAGAGACAAAAACACAATCCTTTTAATCCTACCAACCTTGAGGTAGCAATTTCCAGGGTGCCTAACTACATCCAATGTATTCAGCACTGTGCCGAAAACTGGATAGGGTACCGGTTTTATTTTCCTATCCTCTGGTTTCCAATAGAAAGGTATCAAATCAATTATAAGCTGCCTAAGAAGACAGAAATAATAGCATGGCAAAGATTATAGCAGGTCCAAGGGTTCAGAATGCCAACGGACAGTACCTCCCAGAGCTACTGCTTGAGTAATTTACACGATCAGAGTCAGTATCCAGACTCTGATTCAGAGTGACGTTGCCTGAGGACATGCAACACCTTGAGTTGGGGGGGATGTTAGGACCACACAATGTACCTTTTTGCCTATACTTTTTTCCACTATTACACTCTTGATCACCCACATTTAAACTCATACTATCACTTTATCTAATCATTCCAAAGGTATACAAACGCCCCTTCTCATTACTATACATTTAATCTGTTTTGCATAATATTTTACATCATTCTTGTACTTAACCATTGATTAGAAATGTATAAGTGTTGAAACAGTTCAAACTACAGATTAGCATTTGAGGCCTGATGCTGAAACACATAGTTTTTATACAGTCCAAGGTCACAGATGCTAAAACACAGAGTTGTTACACAGTCCATAGTCGCAGATGCTGAAACACATAGATGTTACATAGTCCACAGTCATAGATGTTGAAACACAGAGCTGTTACACAGTCCACAGTCGCAGATGTTGAAACACATAGCTTTTACACAGTCCATAGTCGCAGATGTTGAAACATAGAGGAAACCGTTACACAACCCAGGACCGATGATGTTGAAACACAAAGGAAGTCGTTACATAGTGAACGATCAACAACAACCTTACAACAAAGCGCAAATCTCGTGGCTGAAACAACCTACGATCTGCAATGCTGAAACAACATCAGCAACAACGAGAAGAAACTATTACTCCAGTCGTAACAACAACATCTCATTCAATACTTGCAATAGCATTCTGTTGTGCTAGACTAGGACATCCTATTCTGGTTTAGAAAGTCGATCTGACTAAGAATAGGACTCAGATACACATTGTAATTTTTTTGATCAAT
>CBVK0103309579.1:0-12187 GCA_900067695.1 Picea abies
AACAAGGTGAATATCCAACAACTATGCAAAACAAAGAGTTTGCAGTGCCAGTTTGCAACACACGAGTGTTTTAATTATATATCTTGAATTACAAACTGGGTCAAGCTAAAATTTGGACATAAATTCAATGATATTATCATTGTCCTCCAGAAAACATTTCAGAAAAACCCACATCACCATTTTGGATTTATGAACAAATGTTTAAAATAAACTGCTAAAGGAAATGAGTTTGCAACGCCCCTGTCTATCAGTTCACAATGCCAAAAGGAAAAAACATCTGAAACCACTTTGTTGACCTTCAAACATGATGAAAACCCTCATGGAGTACCTGATGGTCCTAATTCTATTGTGTATGTTGATAATTTTTAACGTGAGTTCCTACAACCTATCCAAGCTACAACGCTCCTCCTTAACTAGTTCACAATGCCAGTTCGCAACACCAACTCAAATATAGCTTGCACACTTCGAGGAGGTTGCCAGTTCGCAACACCAACTCAAATATAGCTTGCACACTTCGAGGAGGTTGTTAGTTGATGGTATGAAACAATCCCTAGAGAAATGGTTAAATTCTAGGCTTTGAAAACCATAAATCCTCCTTGACATGATCAATCTTATGTGTTAACATCTGGCTCCGTAGGGGATGGCATGGTCCCTGTGAGCTACCAAGAACATGCAGCTCCAATTCTTATCCATTCCATCTCTGTCCACAAAACCTATATGCCTGAGAGCACCTCCGCTCCTTATTTAAAAATGAGAACATTCTCACACTAAAAAAAAAACACTACAAACCAAATGCAAATTGAAGGTTGCATTCAAACTGAAAACCAAATTCTTGCATGGGAAACTTATTTATATACATTCCTACTCCTAGCTGCTGAAAAAACAAAATTTCAAATATATACAAATTTCCTTAGTAACCATACAAATAACTTTGTTACTGAGTGATCTTCATCCTCATATCGACAACTACGCACTAAGTAACAATAGAGACATAATGACATCCACACATTATGACATGATGACATCCTGGCGAGACATGTCTCTCGAGGCATACCTTTTTCTTGGATAATTTATTAGCTGGAAAAGGGGTTAAACGTATGCCAAATAGATATTCCTTCTTAGCCAATTAATGAGTGTGAAAGGAACAAGGTCACTTGGCAATCTTTTCATATTTAGGGAGTCTAAAAAGAGCTTAACTATGGGCTCCGAGGGGGTTCTTTTTTCGTAGATAATCTCCAAGGCCCAAAAAAGAGATAAACCAAAACCAAGGAGAACCCAAAAAAGAGATAAACCAAAACCAAGGAGAATGGCCCTTTTTCAAAAATTTAGTCCCTCGGGCCCGAAAAAGGGTTAAACCTACGTCTAAGAATACTCTCCTAGTGAACTAAAGCTCCTAGGGCGTACCTTTATTCATAAATTAATCGTCCAGACCGAAAAAGGGGTAAACTACCGCCGGACAGATGTTCCTTGAAATTTGAGTTTGATGAGCATGAAGGGAAATAAGATCGCTTGACAATCTTTTTTTATTTTAGAGAGTATGAAAAGGGATTAAATAAGACTCAAGTGGGGATTCTTTTATTAAGCAATCTAGATGAGACCTAAAAGAATAAATAAGATCTTGTTAGATGTTGCTTTCAAATTTTAAACGATCCTGAAAGACAACAAACTATGTTCATGGGGAATATGTCGGGTAAGATTGAGAAAAGACGAAGAAGAATGATGTTTTGAAATGTAATCATGATGGGACTAAAAGGACTCCCAAGCCTATGGAAAGAACTCACATCACGGACACCAAAATGAATCAAAGGATATACCTAGGGAATCCATGTAAAGGAAGGCTCTACCACCTAATTACGACACTTTTAAAGAAGCAGAGGAGGTTATGTGTCATACTTTGGTGGGATCGATCCTATGGCAAAGTGAAAAAGTCAACAATATAAAAAAAATAGGGTGGTGAAAACCTAACCTATATGCACATGTTGAAAAATGACTTTTACCACGGGATGATATAAGTGTAGCCCATCTCAAGAAAACACCAAACCAAAAGAACAATTTCATTAGAACGAACCAAAGATCTCTCAAAAAAGAACTCAAAAATCTATCGAGCCAAGAAAAGGGAAAAAGAGGGAAAAACTAGGGTAAAAAGGGCCAAAAAAGTCTATAAATAGAAGTGGACAACTCATTTTAACCATTGCAATTTGGCAAATAACCAAAAGGTCAAAAAACACTCTTCCTCAAAACACGAATTCAAGGAGCTATGGTGGACGAAATATCCTCACACCTGAACCAAGTAAGTATAAATGACCTTTTTCTTTAATTTTCATCCATGAATTATTTCTTAATTTTTTGTTTGGAGGTTGTGATCCCTTGTAAAAGGGTCGAGCCTGTGTGTATGTGGGTTCATTCCCAACACACATATGTACATGATAAAAGTATCACTTATCCCGCATACATATTTTTAAACTTTCAAAAAAAGTGAAACAAGGGGCTAACCTCACAGATTTTTTTTTTGCAAGAGGATGTATGTTCATTGGCATGAAAGGGAACATAAAGAACTAGATGTCTTGGTAGAGGAGGATCCAGGGGCCATTTCCATGGTTAAACAATGTGGTATGTGGAAAAAATTTCAGTGTCCATTCATGAGGGCATAATCCATATTGTTGAACCAATTGATAGAGTAATGGCATCTAGATGCAAATGCTTTCATGATAGAGGGTCAATCATTGACTCTAATGATAGAGGACATTTAATTTTTGGTCGGTCTCTCCAGGAGGGGGGAACCAATCAACTTGAGGACCTTTTCTCCAGGACCATACAACATAGAGGACTACATTGGGATGTATTCTGAGGTTGGCACTAAGAAATTAGGGTCTCAAGTACCAATACATGAGATCACTAGCTTCAATATTTGGATAGTACTCTTCTTGATTGGGTGGATCACTGGATCCACAACACTTCATGTTGCTTCTAGTGCACAAATGCATTGTTCAGTTTAGTGTCTAGATGCCACTATTTTCGACTGGAGCACTACCATGCTCACATGCATGAAGAAACAACCACTATTTTCGACTGGAGCACTACCATGCTCACATGCATGAAGAAACAACTAACTGACTTCAAAAGAAGAACTAACAAGAAATTCAGGTTCAAGAACGTATTGTGTGCTTTATTTTTTGAGAGAGTTCCAAGCCTTAGCCTGAGGGAGACAGTATGAGGCCATATTGCCTCCTTTCAAAACTTGTGCAGGTGGGTAGGTTTCTTTCCTAGATAGGGTGCGGGGAGAGTCTAGGAGGCCTTTGATGACAATTTTTTTGACTGGTGGGCCCATCATATTCTTGTGATTGAGGACTATCCTTGTGCAAGGATTAGTTTCCTAAGGGATCCTAGTATGCCCATGTTCCCAATCAAAGAGAACGGAGATATAGGTAAACACACTTTAGAGTTATTTAATTTTTTTAATTTTTAAATATTATCCTTTTTATGGTAATGTCAAAGTACTAACTCAATGATCTATTATATACAGATGTGGGACAAGTGCAACCGAATGACTTTGCCAGGACCAGGCATTGTCCTTGAGAAGATTTTGGACCAACAGGAGTAGGAGGACCAACAACTGCAGGAGGACCCTCAATTGAAGAGGCTAAGAGAGTACTGAGACGAGTAGAGATGAACTTGATAGCTCTCACTCGTGCAGTGCCAATGGAAGAGATAGAGGACCCTCCCCCGACTATGTAACCACATGTTGTAGGGGTTCCCGGGACTTGGGTCTAGTTGTTCCAGTGTCTTTCAAATGTCATAGTTCATTATATTAGGGCCAATAGGCCTAGACCATAGTTAGTTTTGGACCACACATGTACCAAGGGAACTTTTTGTACTCTGTAGTGAGGGCTTGAGCCCAACGATGTATACTAACTCTATTTGAGGTTTTATGGCCCACTTTGTACTCATGACATTATTTTTTGGGATATATTATTATATATTCATCTTTTTGTCTTATGGATAGACATTTTGTACAAATGTATTTACATATGTGTGTATGTGTGTGTTTTTACTTTTATGTGTGAGAAACACGCCAATCTAATACTTCATTAGCCAATATATCAGTTAATTGATTAGATCACTTAGGAAAGTGAATATAGTTAATATAATCAAAATATCATTCTAATATATGTACCCTAAGTAATCGCCGGCGAAGGGAAGGATTGTAGACACTATATACCCCATTTAACTGAGACATGACCAGTTGACCATCTAGATAAACCTAGAGGTGACAAATACCATGTGACAAGGCATCACATAGTAATTCTATTACGACACTCTACTCAGAAACATTATTGGTTTCTTTTCCTAGAAAAATACCTCTGGAAGACAATCAACTAACCAAAAGGTGAAAAATTTACCCAAGCTGTGGAAGCAATCCCCTGAGTGTGTCGGCTAGCATCGCCTGCAAACCCAATATAAGCTTCAGATTCACTTGACATCTTCCATAGTGAAAAGAAACACAATAAACTACACATCCATAAAACAAAAAGACAAGACTATATAAATAAATCTATACATGTATACAAGAAGTCGTGCTTAGGTGACCAAACTAAGTTTAATACTTCTTAAGGTAGAGCCCATTTCTAGGATTTGATAAAGTGTTACCCTCGAAATCAACCAGTTGATAGGCACCCTTTTCTAAGACTTTCTTAATAATGAATTGTCTGGACCACATGGGTTTGTACTTGCCTACCCCGAAGAGATCTTTATCTTGGTCGTAGACCAAGACATATCGCCTTCAAATAAAATATGAGGGCGGATGGACCGATCATACTAACACTTGACACATTGTTTGTGAGCCTCATTAGCCAAGGATGCATATCAATGTTTCTTGAGATATAAAAGATGTTCTTCAAGTGGTGTAGTGTTGGGAAGTAGTTCCACTACCAAATTAAAAGAAGGGATTTGGAATTTCATGGTAAAGACTGCCTCCAACCCATAAACGAGTTGGAAAGGAGAAAAACAAGTAGCAATCTTGACTAAAGTTCGATAAGCCCAAAGTGTCGAGTACAAAATCAAATGCCAATTCTACTTGGACGAATTAATCGTTCTTTGAAGAATAGTCTTGACAGACTTATTAACAACCTCTACCTGACCATTCTCCTGTGGGTAGTAAGGTGACAAATGCTCCTGTTTAAAACCTAGTTTTGATGTCAATTCAGACAACATTTTGTTCTAGAAGTGACTGCCATGATTTGTGACAATCTTCTTTAGAATACCGAACCTGGCTACAATCTGGTTAAAAATGAAAACGACAGTTGTTTATTCGTCATTGTTGAATGTCGCATAGCTTCGACCCACTTAGTAAATTAGTCTACTACTACGGTGATATAGTGATTCCCCCTAGCCGAGACTTGGTGGCATGTAGTGAAATCAATTCCCCCACTTAGTGAAGGGATCGACAACAACAACTGGGAACATGGGAGTTGGGTGTGCCTGGATATTTTGAGAGAAGATCTGGCATGGGTGACACTTCTTGACTGCCTCTACACAATATTTGATTAACGAGGGACAAAAGTATCAAGCATGAAGAATATTTTGGGGTGTTTCCAACCTAGATAGGTGACCTCCACATGCTCCTATGTGACATTCATTTAAAACAAGTTCTTCCTCCTCGTGAGTGAGACATCAACGAAGAATGCAATCCACTCCTCAATGATATAAAGTATCATCAAGGATAATATAGTTCCACTCTTTATGGCATATTTGTCGGCGCTTATCGCAAGAAGAAAAACAAGGGCACTTCAAAGTCTAAAGATACACAAATATATATTAATACCAAGGGTCCAAAGATACAATAAGAAAAATATCTTCATTGATCGATGACTCTTCAGCAAAAATATTACCACTCTCAATCGGAAGTTCTGAGATTAGTTCAACAAAGACCAAGGAATTTTTAGATTTTTCTGAAAAAAAATCCAAGTCAAATTCTTACAGGATAACTATCCATTAACTGATTTTCCTGTCGATGACCCGTCATGTTAACACATATTGAAAAGGGTTGACCACAGTTATGACAGTGGTCTTATGAAGTAATATGTAATGACATAATCGTTGGACAACATGAACAAATTCCAAAGAAACTTTCTCAACATGTGTGTAATTGAGTTCCAATCCAACGAGGCCTCAACTAAGATAGTTGATAACATTCTCTTCGAGCACATCATCCTCTTGGACCAAGACCATGCCAATAGTAGGATATGCAGAAGCAATATACAACAAGAAATCCTTGACATAATCTATAGGACTGAGAAGAGGGGAAGATGGCAAAGCATGTCTCACTGCTTCAAATGAGCGTTCAGTCGCATGAACCCTAGAGATGCATGAACCCTTTAGTAATACCAGCATAGTTAGCAACAAAATGATGAAGAAAAATGGCTTTCCCCTATAGACTTTGAAGCTGGGGGATTTTGCACGGGGGAGGAAATTGAACTATTGCCTCAACCTTCAAAGGATCAACCATGATCCCTCTAGTTGACATGATAAAACCTAACAAGCATCTCGATGTCACACAAAAATTGCACTTGTTTAGATTCAGGCGAATCCGATAGTAGAAACACCTCTCAAAGATAAGTTGTAAATGGGTGGGATGATAGGATCACTTATGAGAACATGATGCTAGATCATCAAGTTACACCTTGAGTATGTGTTTGAGGTTTTGGAAAGAAAACGACATGTCCCACTGAGAAGTGGGTCCATCATTTATAAGGCCAAAAGGAATTTTTCTATACGTGAATGTAACCCAAGGACATATAAAAGTAGTTTTATGTTATTCCTTGGGCTTGATATGAATCTGATTGTACCTGGAAAAATCATGCATAAAAGAAAACACCTCACAACCCACACATTCATCCACAATTTGGTCAATAAATGGGGTTGGAAAATTGTCTTTCGGGAAATGTTTGTTCAGTTCACAAAATTCCATACATACACATATCGTACCTTGGTTTTTATTGATAGGAACAGTGTAGTCATTCTTGCAAGATGACTATCCATCAACTAATTTTCTCATCGATGACCCATCGTGTTAAAACATATTGAAAAGGGTTGACGATAGTTACGATGGTGCTCTTGCGAAGTAAGAAGTAATGATGCAACCGTTGGACAACATGAGAAAATTCCAAAGAATGTTTCTCAACATGTGTGTAGTTGAGTTCAAGTCCAACCATGCCTTAGCGAATATAGTTGATAACATGTTCTTCAAGCACGTCATCCTCTTGGACCAAGACCATGGCAATAGTAGGCTCCGTGACAGCCACATACAACAATAAATCCTTGACATAATCTAGAGAACTAAGAAGAGGGGAAGACGTCATAGCATGTTTCAATGCTTTGAAAGAGCACTGAACCACTTCATCCCAACAAAATGGGACCCCTTTTTTCAAGAGACACATGAACGCTTTAGTAATCTAAGCATAGTTAGCAACAAAATTCCAAAGAAAATTATTTTTTCCCAATAAACTTTGAAGATGGGGGATTGTGTGTGAGGGAGGAAATTGAACTATTGCCTCAACCTCCATAGGATCGACCATGATCCCTCTAGTTGACATGATACAACCTAACAAGCATCCCTATGTCACATGAAAATTACACTTGTTTAGATTCAAGTGAATCCGATAGTAGTGACACCTCTCAAAGATAAGTCATAAATGGGTGGGATGATCAGATCTCTTATGAGAACATGATTTCATATCATCAAGATACACCTCAACTATGTGTTTGAGGTTTTGGAAATAAAACGACATGGCCCACTGAAAAGTGGCTCCAACATTCTTAAGGCCAAAAGGAATTTTTTTGTATGCAAATGTAACCCAAGGACATATAAAAAAAAATTATGTTGGTCCTCGGGCTTGATCTAAATCTTATTGTACCCGAAAAAACAATCCATAAAATAAAATACCTCACAACCCGCACATTCATCGACAATTTGGTCAATAAATGGGTTTGTAAAATTGTCTTTCAGGAAAGATTTGTTCAGGTCACGAAATTCCATACATACACAGATCGTACCTTGATTCTTGTTGACAGGAATAGGGTTTGACACCCATTCTATCAATTGCACAGGATAGACGAAACCAACTTTGATGAGTTTATATACCTCATCCTTTATCGTCTCTTCTTTGTGAGGATTGATCGGGCAAAGCTTATGTCAAACAAGATTAACATCAAGGTAAGTTGTGATCTCTTGTTCAATGATACATGGATAAATACCTAGCATATCCTCATAAGACAATGAAAAGACATCACAAAATTCTTTAAACAATGTAGTGTAGACCTAAAACTTTTTAGGAGAACAATCTGCTCCGACGAAGACGTTTTCCATGATGCTAGGGACTCTAGAGATGTCGATAGGAATTGTTTCAGCTATAATTTCTATGCTTCCCTCGACCTCTTATGGAGGCTCTGGATCAAGGTTGGTTGAGTCTTGCTAGACAATATTGTACCCAACCTCAGCAATGGATAAGGGAATAGTCATTCCAGAATGCCCTACCCTTCCATCGAAGTCGATGGGGAAGGTAAAATTCATGGGTCATTAAAGTAACTCATTTTAAAAGACACGATTTGAAAAATTACAGCCTTTGGTTGGTCAAGGATAGTTGAAATAAACCTGACATCATTGGCAGGCGGCGGATAATCAATAGTCCCCATTAAAAATGGAAACAATCCAGAACCTAAGTTGATGGTACCTGGCTATGGGTTGTCAATCATCAGGATCATGGATGCCCTTGATGAAGGGTCAGGACAGGAGAAGGATAATTGATCAGTGGTTATAATACGACCTTCATGAGGAAAAAAAAAGACCTAAAAGATGGTTGATACAACCATTTTCATAGCGTAGGTCCAACTTCACTCTATATAAATATTGTAGTCAAGAGGCACATCGACTACTTCTACTTAAACAGACATATTTCTTCCCTCCAACCGTATGGGGAAGGACAGAATTATGCCATGTGGTCTGAAATATTGATCGTCAAACACAGTTAGCAATGTGGGCGATGGAGACAACTCAGGTTGGTCGATGGCCTTCCAATATGCCAATGACATCAAGCAAGTCAAGGAACCCTCATCAAACATCATACAAAAAATGTTTCATGTTGATTTTGTGGAATACACCACTACTATCTGAAAAGATACATGGTGAGGAACACGAGGTTTATGACATGTGGGGTCAAAAACAATCATTCTGGAGTTAGTGTTCTTGCTCGCTCCCAAGGGAGACACCGATGCCTTCCTCTATGAGGGGAAACTATGGAGAACTTCCAAAGAGGACATTGCACAAGGCATTTGTTCCAGATCCTCCATGATGGAGTAATTTTGAGCATCCCTTGCATTTGGTTTGTGAGAATCCTTTTTGAAAGCACCCTTAGCAATGTGAGTCATCATTTCTCCCACAGTCTTCTCAATTTGAAAAGGAGTCAGTGGGTTGGAGGCTTATGTTTCCTTCTCAACATATTCTGGCATTCCGCAATTATGAGCCTTGGTCTGCAAATGAGCTTCAGACTTCATCATATAAAAATTTGTCACTCTGTTGTTAGTATTAGGCATGGGGGCTCCCTGATTTCCCCCAGGTGTGTTTGTGGATGAGGAATCTTGAGCCAAATTTTTCCCTTGCGGAAAAGTTTTGGTTAACACGGAAAGTTGTTGTTGTGCCAATAACTTTTGGGCTTCCCCAAGATGAGGGAATTGGTGAGTCAAATGGTCATCCATGCAAAGCTTACATGGAAACATTACCTTTCCATTTTCATTTTTTCCCTCTCCAACATTGTTTGTAGCATTATTATCCCCATTACCCTTCTTGTTTTTATATTTCCTCTTTCCCTTGGTTTGTTGGTTACCCTTGGGATTTTTCGATTACACACTTTGTACATTCGACGTTTGGGTTATGGGGGAAGTTGAACTAGGAGTTTGGATGGACACAGTATGTTGAATAGATAATTGTTGTAACTAATTATCCAATTGATCTATGGGATTTCTCGGTGATGAGCCTACTATGTCATCGACGTGAGGACCAGACTTCATTTTGGTATTTTTGAACGTCAACCGTGGTGCATCAGGAAGTATCTTGTATAGCATATCATACTGAGAGTAAATCAACTCTAGTTGTTGGGCTATCATGATAGACTCTTCTTCGAAAAAAAACCTGGACATCACGACATCTTTGGAAACACAAGGCACCAAGGACTTTAGGAACCACTCGAGAAAAAATGTGGTATGAACCTTAACTTTGATCAAACTCTTTCATTGTCATAATTCTTGGATGTGATCTGAGATATGAAAAAAAACAAAAATCTCAAATTTGGCCAAAATAAATCTGACATCATTGGCAGGAGGTGGATAATCAAAACTCCCCATTAAAAATGGAAACAATATGGAACCTAAGTTGATGGTACCTGGCTATGGGTTGTCAATCATTGGGATCGTGGATGCCCTCGATGAAGGGTCGGGACAAGAGAAGGATAATTGATCAACGGTTATAATATAACCTTCTTGAGGAAAACATAATACCAAAAAAATGGTGGATACAACCGTTTTCATAGCATAGGTCAAACTTCACCCAAAAAAAATATTGTATTCAAGAGGCACATCAACTACTTATACTTTGATGCACACAGTTCCTCCCTTCAACTGCACGGGGAAGGAGGGAATTATGCCATGTGGTCTAAAAGATTGGTCGTCAAACACAGTTAGCAATGTGGGCGATGGAGACAAATTAGGTTGGTTGATGGCATTCCAATATGCCAATGACATCATGCAAGTCAAGGAACCCTCATCAACCACCGTACGAAAAATGTTTCATGTTAATGATTTCGGGGAATACACCACTACTATATGAAAAGAGACATGGTGAGGAACATGAGGTTTATGATCTGTGGGATAAAAAATAAGCATTCCTGAGTTAGTGGTTTTTTCCACTCCCAAGGAAGACAACAATGCCTTCCTCTATGAGGGGAAACTCTGGAGAACTTCCAGAGAGGACATTGCATATGGAGTTTGTGTTAGATCCTCCATGATAGAGTAATTATGGGCATCCCTTGCATTTTGGTTGTGAGAATCCTTTTTGAACGCACCCTTAGCAATGTGAGTCATCGTTTCTCCCATAGTCTGCTCAATTTGAAGAGGAGTCATTGGTTTGGAGTCTTATTTTACCTTCTCGATAGATTTTGGAATTCCGTAATTATTAGCCCTGGTCTACAAATGAGCTTCAGACTTCATCATATAAATGTTTGTTGCTTCGTTGTTAGTATTAGGCATAGGGGATCCCTGATTTCCCTCGGGCATGTTCCTAGATGAGGAATCTTGATCCAAATTTTTCCCTTGCAGAAAAGGGTTGGTTAACATGGCAGGATGTTGTTGTCCCAATAGCTTTTGGGCTTCCTCAAGTTGAGGGCATTGGTGAGTCAAATGGTTGTTTGTGCAAAGCTTACATGGAAACTTCACCTTTCTCTTTTTATTTTTTCCCTCTCCAACCTTATTTGTAGCCTTATTATCCCCATTACCCTTCTTTTTTTTAGATTTCCTCTTTCCCTCGGTTTATTGGTTACCCTTGGGATTTTTCGATTGCACACTGTGTACATCTGATGTTTGGGTTATGGGGGAAGTTGAACTAGGATTTTGGATGGATGTAGTATGTTGAAATGATAACTGTTGTAATTGATTAGCTGATTGATCTGTGGGATTTCTTTATACTGAGCCTACTATGTCATCAATGTGAGGCCTCGACTTCAATTTGGTATTTTTGAACATCGACCATGGTGCATCAGGAAGTATCTCATATAGAATATTAAATTGAGATTAAATCAACTGTAGTTGTTGGGCTATCACGATAGCCTCTTCTTCAAAAAAAACACAATACATCATGACATCTTTGGACACAGAAGGGACCAAGGAATTTAGGAACCACTCAAGAAATAATGTGAGAGGGACTTTAACTTTGATCAAACTCTTTCATGTCACCGTTCTCATATGTGATCTGAGATATGAACAACTTTTGTTTGCTTGAAGTTGGCCAGAAAGTCAGTGCCGACATCATATCTTACTGGTAATTGGAAATAGTTTAAGAAGACCATAGCCAGGTCGTTAAAGTAAGCATACTTTGAGCTATCTGTAAATTCTAACCTTGTACAATATCTACTGCAAACTGATA
>CBVK0103309592.1:0-15729 GCA_900067695.1 Picea abies
CAACATACAACAGAATGGAGAACGGATTAGACAAATGGGAGAGAGATGGAAGGAAGAACATAGCATTCCTACACCCATTAGGAGCAGGCAATGTTGCTACAGTTGCAAAATGCCTAGGGAACCAGATCATAGATGTAGGGGTAGAGGTAAGAAACACATCATTGAGGTGCTCTATGACAGTGATGATGAGGTGTGTGAGGATGCATCGATAGATGCCTATTTGGAGCAGTTCAATGATGCTAGTGACTCTTGCACAGAGGCCAGTGATTCTTGCACGCTTGAGGAGGATAGTGGCCCTTGCGCATTGGAGGAACAATGGGATGGACAGGATGATAGCACGGTCACCTGTGTTTCAACTGTCTTATCACATACTGTTGATGACCTTACACCTCAGCAGAGTGATGACACTAGTGGGGATTCACACGTGTTAGCACCTAGACCTGACGAGCTTCCTATGATGACCATGACACATATGTCATCTTTCCAAACACCCATGATAGCCATGACACATGAGGATACCACTAGCATTTCAGATATGATAGAGGAGCCGTATGTGAGGGATGCACATAAGGAACAGATGGATCCACGGATCCAAGAGGAGATACATGACATGCAGACAGTAGACCTTACACATACATATCGACATGAGGAGATTGAGTCACCTCTTTTGGAGACTCCATTAGTTGAGCAGGTTATGGAGACTGGCAGATTGATGGGACACTTACTCCCAGGACCAACCTGCAGTGATGAGGGTGTACCCCTTATTGGTCAGGATGACCATAGCACGTGTCTGGACACATCATTATGGGATCCAAGCGCAGATGATAGTAGCAGGGTGAGTGCACAGGAGGATATAGTTGCTCATACAAGATACAGTGTGATTCGGAAAGAGACAGCATTTGGTGATGGTGTGCAGTGGCATACAGGAGGACCCAATAGCACAGTGGACAGTGGGCAGTTCAGTGCCTTATCTTTTGCAGAGAGTGTTGTTGGGGATTCCAGGGTTGACACTAGCAGTGAGGTGCATGAAGTAGCACCTCCGCATGACTATGATCAGGAGTCACACTACTTGGCAGGACAGTTGAGGGTCAGTGAGGACATGATCATGGCAGCCACTAGGCACATTGATGACACACATGCATTGGTGGCAGATTATTGCTGGAGGGCATCAGTGGCACATGATAGTTCAGATGGGGGATTCGCCATCGATGACTTTCATACTCTCATGGAGAGAGTGTCTCTGATGAGGATCGACTACCAGCAGTTGTTGATGGACAGGGACTACCTATTGGGGATTGGTGAGATGTATCACGGGACCCTGAGGGAGCAGGAGTCGAAGGTGGATAGACTCACTCATGAGTTGGAGAGCACCCGAGGATTCTTGAGAGGCATGCAGGTGGCCCTTCAAGAATCAAAGGCCTGATCAGAGGAGCTTCTTGAGGATATTAGGCATAGATCCATTACATCTATCTTAGTGGAGAGTCAGGTATATCCTATAGTCACATTGCTAGGGGATGTTGATGGCTTGGCAGAGGAGCACCAGTTGATGGAGGAGCATGAGGAGTACCCAGGATCACTGATGAGTATGAAGAGTTATGATCTGGAGGCCCAGGAGCTACCCTCCACGAGGATCTTTGAGACAGTCGAGCACTCACATATGCATGGGGACTCCAGAGCCAGGGGCAGTTTTGAGGACACTTCCATTTGTGTTCCGAGAGCGGTTGACCTTCATGTAGAGGTTGATCCAATAGTACACCCAGGATCTACGATGCAGCATGAGTATACGGGAGATGACATGAGTATGCAGGAGCATATAGTGATGAGTGAGAGCTCACAGAGACATGCCGAGATGTACGATGGGATTCAGAGGGGTGTATTGGCTTGCAGGGAGGAGACACACTTAGTAGAGCATGGAGATATCTCTCCTTTGCAGCAACACATAGTATTGGGGGATCACCTTCACAGTAGCAACAGCCATAGGGGTGATGATGTTTGGGATTCAGTGATGATTACAGGTGAATATGTACCATGGGTACCGGTGGACGAGCTTTTGGTTGAATCCTCGGGATTGACCAAAGCCTATGATATCTTCCGATCCTACAGTCAGCCACAGATGTTCATGTTAGTCTTGTTCATTGACAGCACCATGAGGAGAGATAGACAGGGGCAGAGGACATGGAGAGTGGATACGCCGAGACCACCTGACGGGACTTCTTTTACAACATACAGCAGGATAGGAGTGGATCATCATAGGCAGACAGTTGAGACCTTGTGTGTGATGGTGAGCATCATAGGCCAGGGGATAGTAGACATCTCAGAGGGTGGCACGGCTACAGATTCTCAGGAGGATGAGCACAGAGGGCTTTCGACAGTGATCAGTTGGTGAGCATCATAGGCCAGAGAATAGCAGACGTGTCAGAGAGTGGCACAACTACAGATTCTCAGGAGGATGAGCACGAAGGGCTTCCAACAGTGATCAGTATGACACAAGAGCAATTAGCAGGGATTGGAAGTGATAAACTTCCAAGTTTGCCATGGGATCCAGGAGTTCATTTTGTTAGTAGATCGTTTCACTTTATGACAACCTAGGTTGCGCCAAAGAGCCACATACTCCACTTTGGGTTGGTTTTGAGTGGGCCTGCAGGGACTTGTCCTATGGAACGAGACATTTTATCCCTCTTGATCATCATGATCAAGCATGGAGATGGTCGGGCAGGCACTACTTCCACAGAGATTCTTTTACAGATGCAGCTTCTGGACAGCAGGTCCCATTGCCACAGGTATTTCAGCTTGAGGATCCAGGAGTGGGGGATCCAGCATGTATACAGGGAGCAGACAGTCATGGTCAGAGTAGTGCATCGCCAGCATGGTGATCTTTGGCAGGGAATAGCATGGGACCCGGGGATTACAGGGTTGAGCATATCACTGACTGATAGAGGAGAGTGGACTCTTGCAGGGGAAAGTCATTTTGACTTTCCAGTGAGCTTCAATGTTGAGGAGAGAACATCACTTGAGGGTGTCTCATGGAGGTCTTGCAATACCTCACTATGGCAGCAACATGGGCAATGGATGGAGACCGTGTTGGTCTTGATATGGATTCGGAGGATGGACTCATTCCGGGATGAGGCCAGGGGTCATGTGCAGGAGACTACTAGTGTTGATATGATTCAGGATCATGCTTCACAGGGTATTACCGTTCGCATCTTGATATGGGACCCACGGGGTGGAGTGCGTGATAGTTCATCTTGGGATGGGGCCTACTATGTGTCCCACAAATGGACATGGGACCCCAATATTATATTTGGATGGGTTCAGTTATTGCCTGAGGACAAGCAATATTCTAGCAAGGAGGACTGTAATGTCCCCACTTTGGGACATCATTATATTACATAGTTTTATGATGACCAAAGTAGCCAGACGGAGGTTATAGTGAGTACAGGGACTATTGAGGGATATTTTGGGGTCTAGCTTGCATCGCTCATCTTATCTCATCATTATGAACGATTTCGCACATCTTGGCTTTGGTTCCGTTGCATTCCGACTATTTTCATGATTTTGAGTTATTTTGGGTTATAGGTTAATTAAATGCACTAAGGAGGTCATATTGGGCATAATACTTGAAGGAACCTCTTAGTGTGATAGCTCATTGAAATCGAGAGGAATAGCACTACAGGATAGAATGATGAGAAGTAACTTTCAGTGGCCAGGGAAGCCACAAGGAGAGATAAGGTACTTTTCAGAGGTAAAATGGTTAATTAATTAGTTAAAGTGATTTAATTAATTAATTAATAATTAAATAAAGTCACTTTGGAGAGACAAAGTGAGCAGGAAGGATAAAATAGAGGCAAGGGCCTCTATTCTCTCATTCATGTTTTGATTATCATTTTGATATCTGGCTTCTAGCTAGTGAGCCCATGCCTTGGGGGTTTTGAGGGTTTTGACTTAACAAACCCTAGAGGACAACACAGTGATGAAAGATCCCACCTATCTTGTTCCAAGCTTGGTCTCGGGCATGCAATACTCCACCCACACCATTCTACTTCAGATCTACTCAGTTTCAGGAGAGTTCTACACCAGCCACAGGTACAAAAAGGGAGAGGGCACACCATTGAGGGTTTCCAGCAAAGGGGGCGCACCATTGATTGGAGGAAGGCTCGTTTTAGGAGTATGAGAGGGCTTTTGGAGATTTGAGCACTTGGGTTTTACTTGCAGGGCCTTGGCCATTATTTCTAGTGCCTTTTGAGAAAGTTATATGGTCCAGATGATTTCCTAGAGAATTGACATGATTTGGAGAGGAGGGCACTATTCAGATTCAGATCTATTCAGTTTAGAGGGGTTATACTTCAGATCTGACATTGAGACTTCACCTAGAGGCTTACAGTGCCCCGATCTATCTTTCTGGGGAGTTTTGGGGCATTTGGAGGTCTCCTTCATCAAGGCCGAAATATTAGGGTTTGACAGTATTGAGGAGGGCGCAGCTCCACTTGGGGATTCAGCCTTTGGAGGAGCACCTCTTGGTATTTCGGTCTGAGACTTCAGGAGGGAACTCTACTCACCCCGATCTACAGTTTGGCATCTTCATCGGAGTGTTTGGAGGCCTTGAGCAGCAGGGCTGAATTGTTGAGGGTATTCAGTCTTCCAGCAGGGCGTGACTTAGCCAGTCTTGGGGTTTGGCACTTCAGAAGGAAGGAACCTCAGCGTGTTGTTCATCTATTGCATTCAGGAGGGCCTTTGGAGGCTTGTAGCTTCTCTTCTTCATCTTGTTTGAGAGTTATCTCCATTTGCTATTAGATCTTAGCTATATTGTACCAGATCTACAGATCCATTGTATCAAGGTCTTCTTCTTTATGAATAATATCAGATCTGAGGTATTTTGAGTTATCTCTTGTGTTGTTGATCTTGCATCTGGTTGAGGTATGTCCATTGCTATATTTATGTTGCTTATTGCTGCAAACACACATTAAAATCATCAATATAAACCCTAGCACAACCTTAAAGACCATAACCAGCAAAGTGTTTGACGAAATGCCACAACCAGAAAACAATTAAAAATTCATGAAAACGCAATGTTCTTGGCACCTTGGCTTGGGAACATTACAGTGGTATCAGAGCTTAGATTCCTGCCAGCCTGAGGGTCTCCAGATGTTCATGTTAGTCTTGTTCATTGACAGCACCATGAGGAGAGATAGACAGGGGCAGAGGACATAATACCACATATGCATTTTTCTCTATATAATTAGTACTCTCCCATTCCACATGCATTCACCCACTCAAGCCCAGCACTAAACCAAGCCCACTCTAACTGATCCTAATCCCTTTTCCCCCACCCACCAATCACGTACCCCCATCCTCCTCAGACCCCAGTCCCCACTGTACCTATACCCCAAGTTATGACGGAAATTATTTGCCATGGGTTTACTTTATGTATATCTCTCAAAAACATCCATCATAAGATGATAGAGTAAATCATACTACTTCAAATGCCTGAATGTTGCTATACCATTGCAATAACAAACATATAAGGTATTGTCAGGTCAAGTACTTAAATTTGTACGTGAACTTCTTGGGGACTAAGAACAAATCGCTTCCAGTTCATCATACAAGAAGCAAGTCTATCAATATGCCTGTGTCCAGCTCAAGATGACATCTAACCGTGGTCCAGCATAATGGTGCCATTCTCAACAGCATGTCAACCGCAGCCATTTCTACTGCTGACCAGGACAAAATGTTTTCCAATACCATTATGTTCTTTGAAAGATAACTTCATTGAAATCAGTCTCAGCAACAGCGATAATGCTAAAATGTCTTCTTTTCCATTAAATGTCTTAAAGACATTCCTAACATTGTGATACATTCCACAGTAGTGGCATGTACAATTGTGGTCCATCTAAGAAAGGAGAAATGTTGTCCTACATCCATAGCATAACCTTAAGGTCCCTCCAAAAAAGGGTAAGAGTTGCTCTACACCCATAGAATAACCTTCCACAGAAGTGGCATGTGCAATTCTGGCCCATCAAAAGAAGGGTAAGAGTGGTCCTGCATCTATTCCATATGTTATTATGTATGACCATAAGAGTGTTCTGTGGTGTAAAAAATTGGTTTGATTCAGTGAGCTGTGGATCATATGTAGACAACTGATAGTTAGTGAGGAAGAATCTTAAGGGATATCAAATAATATACTATATTATCTTATCCATCCTATATTCCAATTTAGAGCCTTGAAATCTTGCCTTAGGGACAATGCTATTGTGAAAATACTTCCAGAAAGAAAGAATGAAGCTATATATATTGACATCCCAAGTTACAACAAACCAACATAAAAAGTAAAATTAAAAAAATATCTTGAATTTTAAATTCATTCTTGATAAATGTTTACCAGACACTCTTTTAAGTAATTTACACACATCAAGAACTCAGACATATAATTCACTTGCAAATGTCTGCATCCAAACATACCAGGCCTCCTAATCCTAGAAGACAAGTTTTGATTTTGAAGCCTCTGCACGACCAATGTTAACACCAGCAGTGGGAACAATTCGATCTGGGAGAAGACCTTCAAAATCTGAATACGTTGTCTTCAGCTTTTCCAACAACGTCTGTAGAAAAAAACATAAACGTTGGATTTACTTTGCGATAAAAACCCTAACTTCATAAGAGTTCAAGATATTAAAACATGAATGAAACAGGGTATGCATTGGGTTGAGCAAATAATTGTGCTGAGAGTGGAGTGAAAATAGTCAGTCTCCCCTTTCAATACTGACAGGAACTCAATATTAGTACAA
Source organism: Picea abies (assembly GCA_900067695.1). Taxonomy (NCBI): domain Eukaryota; kingdom Viridiplantae; phylum Streptophyta; class Pinopsida; order Pinales; family Pinaceae; genus Picea; species Picea abies. The sequence continues at coordinate 6,783 of CBVK0103309592.1, forward strand.
ATATATATTGACTTCTATTGAACAGGAAAATTTCAGGATTTACTTACTGTTTTCCCAGCTTTGTCTATCCCAAGAATAAGGACACGGAACTCTGCCTTACTGAAGATGTACTTCCACAGTCCATATAATAACGAAAACATCCCTTAAATAGATTGTATTGAATTTTGTTTGTGGTTTGGTTGTTGGCATTCGAAAGCCTGTGTAAGATTAACGAATCCCTTAAATAGATTGTATTGAATTTTGTTTGTGGTTTTGGTTGTTGGCATTCGAAAGCATGTGTAAGATTAACGATGACTTTTTCTAGTTCCCACAATTACAGTGTAAAATATTTCGTTCCATTTGTCGAAGAATTACAAGATGCATAACAATTGTGAAGAAATACTCATTTGTCCTGCAATATGATGAAGCAAGTATATAAATATAATGTCAACACATCCACAATAAACATAAAATATATTTATTTATGCTTTGTAATGATTTCAGACAGATATTTATTCATCTATATCAATGGGAATACATATCAACGGGAATACATATGGACTCATTTAAAATATTATGGGAATACATATGGATTTATTTAAAATATTATGAAGAAGTTATAAAGATTCAACAAAGAACAATCAGGCAAAGTGTGTATACAACTAGGAGTAGTAGTAGGAGGCTAGCATATTAAAAATAAGTTGTTAAAATTTTGTTAAAAGTTAGTGGTGTTGAGTTCAACAAGAAAATGAGGAGATTAAAGGGAACTAAACACTTAACTCAAAAATTTGCAAATGTAAAGGAGAAAACAACACTAAACAATAAGATAGAGTTGTCCAAAAGGTGTGTTAAAGAGAGAAAAACAGGGCCATAGAACAAGAGAATGCCAAAAATATAGTGCCTATAGACTTAATCACTTGTATAAATGAATGATCACAATATCACTTTGTCACACAATATGATATTACAAATGAGGTTTGAATTGTGTAATATGGTGAACCAAGTATATAAACATAATGTCAACACATCAAAAATAAACATGAACATAAACTACTTAGTAAACTTCTTAACACTTGAAATGATTTTAGAACAAGTATATAAACATAATGACAACACGTCAAAAATAAACACGAACATAAACTACTTAGTAAAGTTCTTAATGCTTGTAATGATTTTAGAAAGATATGTAATCCAAGATTCAACAAAGAACAATTAGGTAAAGTGTGTATACAATAGGGAGTAAGCTAGCACATTAGAAATAAGTTGCTAAAAGTGGGTGGAATTTGTTGAGATCACAAGAGAATGAGGGGATCGAATGGAACTAAATAGCCAACTCAAAAACCTGCAAAAATAAAGAAGAAAATGAGACTAAACAAGTGCACTAGAGTTGTCCAAAAGATGCGCTAAAAAAAAGAAAAACACAACCATAGAACAAGAGAATGCCAAAGATATAGTGCCCATAGGTTTTTAATCACTTATATAAAAGAATCATCACAAGATCACATGATCACACAAGATGATATTACAAATGAGGTTTGAGTTGTGTTTTTATACCATTCTTGAAAAAATCACCATCAACAAAAGATTGCCAAGGGTCAGGAATACAACTTATCGGCAATATCAACGAAAAAACCAACAAAAGTCGGTGAATTATAGCAAGCTTTAAAAATTATAAAATAATTCATTTTTTTCAAATTTTTACACACATAAACCAACAACAACATCAAATAAACACATTGGCACATAAATATAGAAAAAACAAATATATATATGACTTGGAGGATGCCAAATAAAAAATGATACATCAAAGTTGATATCGAATCATGAACCTTGATCACTATCCAATCAAAAAGTGGACAACCAATACAAAATGCCATCAAATATATAAATGTATTTCATCATCATGTGTCAAAACCATGGTGTACCATTTGGAATTTGTATAGGATGGTTGAGAGGAGAGGAGTTCGGTAGGTGTATGGTTAGTAGTCCATTAATTGGAAAAGTTTGTGCTCTTAGCTATGTTCATACACCCTTTGTGGTTCTCAAGGCTTACGTTGGAAGTATCTAAGCCATACCATGAATACAAACACATAGCAGTTGCAATCTAAACCCTAGATCCATGAGGATGAATGTATATGTATATGCTAATGTTTTGGTGTCTTCTTGTTGAATAGTAGTGTTGCAAAAGGTGAAGGTGGTGGTTAGTTAAAGTGTGCGAGACAATAATTGAAGTTAATATGTCTCTAGGGTTTTCTTTAACATACATGATGTTCTAGAATATATCCATGTTTCAATATTTACTAATTCAGTACCTCCAATCCTACCCTCCAGTCAAAATTTAAATCTTCATTAGACCAAATGTTGTATATATATAGAAGATATGGCCCATATTGCTTCAACATACACGTGTTATTTTGTAATCCCTTGTTGTTAGATTGCCTTCAGTATATGATTGCAGACTTTCATTTCCTAATGAATGGATGCTGAGAAACTACATACCTTTTTTGTTCAAGAATTTATAATATTATAATGATAAACAAGATATAAATGTTATTTTACATTGTCATTCAACTAACTCCGCTTTATATTATCACAATGTCATGTTGTCGCACTAGTTGTTTGGAATAAAGTGAAGTAAAATAGTATGCAAGTTTGAGAGTAAATTGTTGACATTTGAAGGATATCATGCCTTGAAATACACATATTGACCAACATCAGGAAGAATGGTTGTTGAAGAAAAATAAATGATATCTATTAACAAAGTAAAGGAATACAAAAAATTGTAAACCCCTCAACAATGTAGCCTTTTCTTTAGAATTCTTAACATGCAAGGTAGTTGCAATAAGGTACATAAATATTTTTGTATAATATATGTAGTATTTTCTCAAAAAAATGCACAAACATCTAGTATTTGTAAAAAAATCAACATATACACATCAAAATAGAGGATTAAGGGAATTACCAACATTGTACATAGGTTTTTTGTAGTTGCTTACACATTTATTTTGACTATAAACTCATCAATAATCACATACACCATTACAAGAAGTCTTGAGTGCAAGGTAGGATGGAAAGTACCTCCTTAAACTCTTCACATTAACCCTAACATGACCCTTTCCCATACTCCCCAAATCTAGTGGCGCGAGATTGTCATCTATTGGGGCATCAAAAAATGTCTACAAATTGACAAAGAAACAAACTCATGACTTAGAAAGGATATTAGATGGTTAAATCAATATAAACAAGTACAAAAACTCTTGGAATGCAATCAAGTACACTATTAAAATTATTTCCGCAATGACATTGATCCCTGCTCCAAAAAAACAAAGCTTTGATGGCAATGAGAATAATGGTTTGGCCCTCCTAAGATACAAAGCTTTGATGGCAATGAGAATAATGGTTTGGCCCTCCTAAGATTGGTTGTTGATGATGGTTATTGCATTACCTCTCATTCCCTAGTGGTTGCAAAGACAAATGAGTTAAAAAAAAAAAACAAAGTCGACACTTTAAGAGGGTCAAAATTGGCCTATCAGTTTTTCCCCTTTTGGCCCATTTTTTCTCGATTTTTGCCATTTTTTCAAAAAATCACGATGTGCTGATTTTTTTCCAAATCTGGTAATTTTTTTAGACCCATTTTTTATTTGAGGTTTGACATTGTGAAAAATCATGATGTCGCCATTTTTTTGGTGATTTTTTCATCTATGATTTATACACAACTCAAGTAGGGCATCCTCCCAAGAGGGGTTATGGGCCCCCATAAGTAGGGGATACTCCCCAAGAGGGTTATGGAACCTACATATCAAGGTTGACTAGGTCTACTTTAACCAAAACCTAGTAATACAATAAATGATCGAATTAGTGCCCAACCAATTGCATGAAAGACACAACAAAGGTTGGTCATAGCCAAATGTGAGGTTTACACCATTCTCAACAAAATTATATTTGTAATATTCAAATAAGAAATATTATAAAATAGTTATAATAACAAGACAATTTCACTTTTGTCTATCTGAACCTTTCATAACAATTGCATCATTGTTGTGAGTGGTTTTCACTTAAAATCCACATAATTATAGATTGTCTTTGAACCGTGCAAGATTGATTATGAATATCTAGGATGTAGGTCTAACCCTATAGCGATGTCTTCAAGAATTATACTCTAGGTGTGTATTTCTTTCCTACCTCACGAGTTTTTAAGTGTTGATTTCTTAAAGTTAAAGGTAATTGGCAATACCTTGGGAAAACCTAGCAACACAAAAAAAACATGTCTACCTATGCCTGAATTTGTGTGGAGATGGACTAGGGAAATCCCATCCTAGAAATAATTACTTCAAAGTTATGTAGGCATGGTGTAGTTACCTACTCTTACTATGCATGCATTGGATGGGTCCATCCTGCATCCAAGTTTGGGACAATGCATCCCAACATATCGAATGAGACACCCTATATCCACCCTATATCACCCTACAAGATATGGGGTTATTCTCTTGTTATAGGGTTAATGCACGCCATAATGGAATCTAAGGATAGGGACCACTATGTTATAAAATGAAAATAAACAATATTTTTTAGTCAATTAGGTGTAACTCAAGTGCCTGAGAGGAAAGTTGTTATCCTCCCCAACCTAGGTTCAATTCCCACTTTGTGCAATGATTGATCTCTTCGTAAGCCAAATAATCATTGTTGATCTGGCCTTAAGACTTGAAGAATCCAGTTTAGCCTAGTGTTGAGGGGTCAAAATTCCCTTTAAATCAACAACAGGATCACTCCCAGAGACGAGGCCCAATTAGGCTCTTCCCTATTTGGAATGACGTGATTCTCCGGATGGATGATCCGACAAGTTTCGATGGGATTTACTATGTTATCAAATGGGTATTTATAGACTGTTTTATGTTTCTTTATAAGTTCATTTATTAAGTGTTCGATGACTAAATTCTTAAGAAAGTTGGGTTTAGGCTAACCTTTGACCAACAACAAGTAGATGACACCGCTCTTCAACCAATATCAAACAATAATATTTCCTTATTGATTAAGCAACAAAAATCATCTAAGAAAAGGAAGACATATGCAAAAACGACAAATAACTGGAAATAATTATAGTTAATGTATAACACAAATTTCATAACACCATCATATTCATGCCAATGTATATTCGGTGACTGCAACATTTCAAGATAACTTAAATACATGTATCATCTTACTAAATTGCTTGTAGCAGACAACAACAAAGCAGAACAATCCACAAATTATGTTACTCCACAAGATTTGAAAAAAAAAAAGACTGTCTTTGACTCTACATGAGCTTCTGAATTAGACTTCAAAATAATTATTTGTCTGATTCTTTCACTTATTACACAAAACCATCGACCCTTCAAAACAAGGTCGACCTCCTTATTTATATGAAAATCACATGTAAAAAACAGCAACCACGTTCGTTTAACTAAATAAAACATAAATATAAAGTGGTTCATGTTCACATGAAAACCATCAGTGAACTCCAGTTATCTCATAGGATTTTCCTTGTCATAATCGGACCACTGGGAGAACATATCTTCACAGGCATGCAGGTATGGAAATCGATGTTGATCCATCAACATTTTGATCTCATCCTTCATTTCGATGACCCGATTTCTAAATTGAACTATCTCGAAGCTTAGTTGTCGTTGTGCTCATGCTGCTCCCATCGACCTGTCGCCAATTATCTTCACTTGTCCCTTTTCAAGTGCTCAGATCTCCCAAATATTCACTCTAAATTCAGCATCGAGCTCTCTGAACCGTTGGAATATAACGTGCAAATCGACAAAGTCATCAAGAGCGTCAAATTCTAGGAGTTGGAGGTATATCATCCTCTGGTTTATGTTGTTCCAATTTCTAAGACACTCCTCCCATATCTCTTGCATTTTCTATTGTCGTTCAACTACCAATTGTACCCAATATTTTGTTGCTACCCTGATCCTAACTAAGCTCTTGTATGCAATCATTCTAATGCCATGTTCTTCTTCCCCTTGACCCTTTTGGATCTCTCTGATATACTCAATTTTTTCCAGTGCTTTATGAGCCTTCCTCGATCATCTCATCATTTCTTTGTATGCTATGAGGCCGAGCAAAGTCTCCTCTTGGTAACTTACGATCCTGGTCATAAAAACCTCCCTATCTGATTTAAACTGAGTATAAATCTCCTCAAATTCAGTTCTCATGAACCTAACCACCTAGCTAGTGTCCTGATAGTATTCCACCTAATGCATGATATGCACCAACTTTGCTCTCATAAAATTGACTCCTTGTTGATCCTCTCTTGCCCAGTCTATAGTGCCACGAGATATAGCCATACTTGCCCCTAATAACTCACTTACCCTAGATTGTCCTGCGTCTAGTAGGGTTTCTTCTGTGGTGATCATTACTCCAATGTCCAAAGTGATTCTCCTCTTTTTCCTAGTTTTCTTCACTACTAATTGTCTCTTCATGTTATAAGCAATGGCTTGAACATCGACTACTTCATCAACCGACTCTAGGATTGGTTGGTCCCCTCATGAGAGGGTGTTTCCTAAACTGCCTGGTGTATGAAAATGCTCAAGTATTGTTTCTTTGTCTTTGTTGACTTCAGGCTTCTCATGATTGGTTCCTTTATCTTGTTCTTGAGTCATTTGAGACTTCCTAGAAGCTCATGTTGACCCCATCTCTGTCCTAATAGATGAATCTTCAATTTTCTTTGTACTTGGGGCATTATCCATGTTCTCTATTGCTGCATTTTTGGTTGGGATTGATGACCCTGGGGGTGGGGAATGTGTTAAAGGCTATGTAGCGATTTCCTCAAGTGTTTTATTACCTTTCAGCCCTACATACTCTATGTCTTCGCTGGTGTTACCTCCTAATGAATCTTTAGCATATGAGTTTCCTTGATCCTTTCCTTTCACTAGTGCATCACTTCTCTCAATGGTAGCTTGATTACCATTCTCATTTTTGTCTCCTAGTTCAATGTGGCCTTTGATGTTGCTTCCTTCTTCATCCAGTGGTTGTGGTGTTCAGTTTTGGGTGTTTTGATCCCCTTCAACTGTATTCATATCTATTTCCTTACTAAAAGCTTTTGTCCTTGGGAAGTCATGTCTAACACCTCTGTTACTTCTTCATTTAAAATAGGCACTCAAGTGTGATCAAGTCAGCAATGATAAGGGCTACTTATCTTAGGGCATTTGAAAAAAATGCATGCTCAATTCCTGGTACTCCTATCGGTGTTCTCCCTGAAACCTGTTGTGGAGCGTGTTCCTCCATTGAGGTGTTCTCGGGGGTTTCCTGCTTCTCTTCTCTTTTGATGATGACTGGAGTTATTAACACAGATGCAACTTCCAACACTATGACAGTTTCCATTTGCAATTGCATCATCCTTTCAGCTTCATCTAAGAGCCTTTGTGCCTTCGATCTATCCACTGTCTTTTCTATACCTTCTTGTTGATCTTGTGCCAGTGCCACTGCCCCTATTGTTTATTCTAGGAAGTCTAATTGTTCATTCCTAGACAGGGCCATGAACCTAACCAGGTCTAGTTTTTCTTTCCTCTTCAAAACATCAACCCAGTTTGCGACATTCTTTGTGAATATTTTATCTTCAAAATCTTCATGTGGGTATGGCCAATGAGACACCACCTAACTAGCATGCCCAGCTACCAACACCCTAGGGTCGTGCTTCATGTATCTCCTAGTGGTGAACTTGTACTCTATTTGACTCTAAGCTTCTTTTCTGGCCTATGTAGTATCCTTCATGAAATGGTAGCCCACATAAAACCCATAGGGAATAAATATTCTCTTCTTATCCTTTACCAAAGATGCATTGAAGCCCTGCAATATGGTTTGGTAGCAGATTTATCCTAACACTAGCTTGTTGGGCACATGGATTGGCAACAAGTATGGTGCTTAGATGGCTCTGAAAATTCCGATATATGTGCTTCTTTCCTCTAAGTACTAGTGCCCAATCTTGGATACTACTTTCCTAGCTTCTTCGAAGAGTCTTGGGCAGTCTTGTTTAAAAATTAAAGAATATACTCAAGCTATGAAACCATTGCAGATTAGAGCAATTGTTCTTTTGTACCTGTTCTCCCACAGGATGCTAAAGTAAACATGTACAGGAACTTCATAAATATGACATCTTAGGCTCAGACCAGGGAAAACATTCCTAGCGCATATCGTATCCAGGAGATAAGATGCAATGTAGAATGTAGGAGTTTCTCCAAGTTTTGGGTTCTGCACTTCCTCTATCCTGGTGCTCAATTGTTTCGAAATAATATCTCCCCAGTTAAAATTTCTTCCATATGTAGTGACTGTATGAGCCAGCAACATCCAGGCTTCAGAGAACCTGGAGTAATCCTTTTCTCCGTATAAACGATAGATCAGGGCCATTAGGAAACTGTAGGGTTCTTGGAGGTTCGTTGTGTTGTACGACCTTGAGGCCTGATTCACAAATTTCTTATTCCCTCCACCAGGATGCTAACAATTGACCGACATTATAACATTCATAGAACGCCACAAGAAAATCCTTGTTCAACCTGACTTCAATGTCCTTGAGTTTATAATACGTTCTTACTTCTATCGGAAAGAATACACCTACACATTCTCCATCTTTGTTATTCAACAAGCATTTATTTGCATCAGCATGATGAATGATCCACTCCAAGAGATCAACACATGGAAATATGGGTGTATTGGCTGCTACCATATACAACGAAGACTGCCTGATGTTCTGGAAGATCTGGTCATCTAATTCCCTCACCTTCGGGTCACTATGAGGTGTAAACTTTGGGAAATCTTCATATTGGATTTTGTTGTATAAATCCAGCCAGGAAGTCAACATTACCTTGGATGTTGTACTAGTATCTGTATCTTTGAAGAGCGGAGGTGGCTTTGCTAGCTTCTTTTGTGACATTCTGATCACCATCTTTGCTTTGGGGGGAAACTCCTGCTTGTTAGTAGCCGAGATGGA
>CBVK0103309594.1:0-10219 GCA_900067695.1 Picea abies
AGTTCATAGAACTCCTTAGTCCTTTCATCATAGTACCTTTCAGACATGTAATTCTTCTTGAAATATTTCTCAAATTTACCCCAAGACAACTCCTTCTCTTGGATTCCCTTTACATTTCTAAGGTCTTTCCACCAAATAGAGGCCTTTCCATTCATGTTCAATATGCCTATTCCGACCTTCAAGTTTTCAGAGTAATCATGAACTTTGAAATACTTCTTCAGGCCAAGTATCAAAGCTTTTGCTTCTTCCCCCTTTTTGTTTTCCCTACAAAAAGTGGGTGGCTTGGCTTTCTTAAATTCTTTAGGGTCACCGCCCTTGGAGTGCTTCCTCCTCTTTCTTCTCTTGTGAGAATGTGAACTAGTCTCACTGCAGGACAATTCCTTGGAGCTTTCTGCTCCTTCACTAGAGGAATCTTCAAATGCATCTTTGACTTTGACATGCCTCTTGGCTCCATGTCGAGCCTTCTTGGGAGTGTTTCTTCTTGCATTGCCGCTTTCAGGTCCATGCCTAGGTATCTTAGATAGACCCTGGGTTTTATCAAGTTGATGTTTGTCCACATTAATGGCTACTGGCCCATGCTACAATTGTCTTTGTATGTCTAACAGACTTTGCAATAGGACTGCATTTATTTTATTTTTCTTTTCCCGATCTTTCATCAGCCTATGATTATCGGTCTTAAATCTTTACAACTCTTCCATGAAACTCCTCATAGTCTCAGCTAGATTTGGAGGGGTTTCTACCACTCTCCTTTCATCAGATTCTTCTTCTTTGTTATGTGAACTCTATCCCCACTCATGGTGTGTCATAATCCTTCCGCTTATAGCTTTGTCTGGGAATCCATTGACTGGTTAATTGTTGATAAAAATACAAAAATATTAGTTGATTATCCACAATTTTATGAATGGTACATTCAATTTTGTAAATTGAAATTTAGCTTCATCAATTTAGTAAGTAACAACAACATATAGTCCATATTTAATCATGCAAAAACAACATATAGTCTCATCCTTCCTTTTAGTAATAAGGTTTAAATAACTCTTTTTTGATAGCGATGTAGGGATGTCATTTGTCTTGAGATTTCAGATATTATTTATTTACACAATGCAAAATTCGTTGAATCCCACAAGCTAGGTAAAATCATGACTCAGGAACCATCAGATCGAAAGGTCAATCAAGATCCATCGTTAAATTTGTGGCATTCATGGTCAAATTCCCAGTGGGTAAGTTAAAATCGTGGTCATCGATCACGTTTGTATCAAATATTCACATCGTGAAAATAGTCGCGGTTTACACTTAAGGGTCAATTGTTCTGATCAAAAGAGCACACATAAAGCACACATGAGTTAATAAAAAAACATGTTACTCTGCGTTGGTGGTTTCAGAATATCCACTAAGGGACATGTGGTGGTCAATAAGGACACAAATACAATCTTGAGCGTGGTTTCATTACTACCTCCCAACCTCCCGCTATACTACGGGGAAATACCACTCCGTGAAAAGTGGTAAGGCACTCAAGTCATAAGTGTTGGGCATATGTTTTGGTGTTAACAAACCCTTATGAATAGGATAGGTAGCGTTCCCTCCTCTTTATAAACCCTCTAATATAATTTGTTCGATACTTTCAGAGCCCAATCAAGACCCCTACGTAGTTTTTAAGGGAATGGGGTATTAAAACTTCATTTCCATTAATCGACTAAAAAATTCCTTTCGATGGCACTGTTGTCTTATGCTCATCAAGAGCTTTCGAATGACTATAATTTTTCTCAAAATTGAGCTCCGGATCAAAATTTATGGCTTCTCAAACTTATGGCCACTTTGTTGCCACATGTCACCCACGTGGAACTCTATCACACATGTCTTCCTATGTGGTATTGATGTGGCTTTTCTGCTACTTGCAACATGCTTCGTGGCGTGGACATATCACACCTCAACCAACATTTATTAGACAATTGTTGCCGCCTTCCATAGCTATCGGGATCCTGACATCAGAGAGTTCCCACGATGTTTCACTATGCACCCTCCGACTACCAAGTCCAAAGGATTCCCTCCTATGACAGATCAGATGATCCCAGGGACTTGGCGATAGAAAACTAGGGTTTTTTTAGAGTTCTAAGACTATACCTCATACTCTTAACATACAACACCATTCATGCAGGACACGTCACACTATTGCCACCAGACATGTGGCACTCATATTTTCCACAGAAGTTCACCTATAAGTGCTTAATCGCCATGCTACATGCCACCTTCTATATCCTACACATGGTACTACTTGCGTCATGACACGTGGCACCGCCCACCCCCTCGTTGTCCCCTGGGCCATCACCTAAAGACTGATAGTCCAAATCATCCGTAGATCCCTCGGCCTAGATAGATTAATGGAGGGTTTCAATATTTTGTTTAAAATAATAGTTTTAGGAAGTATGGAATTCCTTAGAAAAAGCTAAGATGAAATGCTAAAAATAACAATAAGCAAGAGTGATCCTTTTATTGGTTGTTATCTTGTAAAGATGACGTCATAATTATGATTTCATTGGTGAGACTAGTTGTGCAAGTGACCGAAGGATCTCATCAAAACAAGATGATGTTAAAATAAACATGAATGAATGAGGTAAAAGGTGCAAGTGAGGCACATACATATATGTAAATATACATATACATGTTTAAAGGTATGATATGAATGCCTGAATAAATGAGGCAACATTTGTACTTCCCAGACCTAAGTAATGCCATAGAGGCATAACTAACTTTTTTTTAAGAAGTCTAATTAGTTTGTTTAAGTACTAGCTTGAGGAGGGTGTATTCCATTCCTTTGGAAGAGCTAGTGTAATATGTTGAAATAACAAATGAGCAAGGATGTTATGATGATATGATAAAAGGCAATATGATTATGCCTATGAGAATTGCATGAGGATGAGTGTGAACAATCAAAAGTGAAATGATTTAAATCGACATGCTATGTGGAAAATGTGAGGTGTGTCTATGGTAAACACCCATAGACTTATGTTGATGCATGTGGTTAAGTTCATGAAAGAAAAGTTGAATACAAAACTGATAGAATAATGTGCATGTTTGGACATGTGAACTAGGATGCATGTTGAAGATGCATGCTTATATTCCTTATGGAAAATTTGGGTAAACCTATGAAATAATGAGGCTCGAGCTGACTCAAGATTGAAGTAATTTTGTATAGTGATAGATATGCAACTAGAGAGTTGCATGATAAAGAGGTTCTGGATGGAGGAACTGTGTAAAGACTGTGTCAGGAAAACAAAGTTATAAGGTTAATGATTGTTGGAAAATTAAACAATAGGATACAAGCCTATCCATATAAGAATCTTGGATTACATTCTAAAACATAATGGATGAATGAAAAACCAACCAATGAACGTTGATCATTCTAATGTCTATATGGTAATGTGCAGAATGCACGGGTTCATAATTCAGTGGGAATACAAAGTTTGTTGTTGTAGCATGCTGAATTGTCCAAGAAGGTCGAGGTGAACCTGACCAAAATTGCTCAAGGAATAGATTAGGAATATCCGAGGAAGGATAAGTTGTAAAGGAAAAAAATGAGAAAATAATTAATACTTTTCTCAGTATAAAACTCTAAATAATCAGATAGGGTTGTATGTTTTAAAAGGACATCTCTAAGATCTAGTACAATTGGTAATTGAAAGATAAAATACTGAATGTGTTTAAATGGCCTTGGTTAAGCCATGATATGTAAAGATAGTGAGACCTTGGCAATAACTGAGTTGGACTGAAAGTTCCAGGCCATGTAGAAAGAGTTGGAAAAGGGAAGATTCTCTTAACTCCTTTCTAAATTATTGATATGTTTCTCTAGGATGAGAGACCAATATGTTGTTGGATGTGAATATTTTTGACATGAGAAATTTTGATGGTTGTATGACTGTATAAACAATTAAAAATTTGAGTTAGTTTAAACTCATGAAAATGTTGAGGGAAATGAGATGGGATGGATTTGGATGTGTTAGAACATATCTAAAAATATTTTGTTAAATTAAATGATGTGGTACATCCATGTTATTTTACATGATAACTAATGTAAAATGTTAATTTTGTCATGTATGTCATGAGTAGGATATGAATGGAGTTGTTGGGAAAGGATAGTTGTCAATAGTGAACATTCTAAAGTAGGGGAGAAATACAAGGAGGCTACCATTGAAAGTAGTTGTAGGGACTTTATAAGTCCCTAGGAAGCACCACGGATGAAATAGTATCAGAGAGGGCGTTGGAAACTAGAACATGTATAAAAGTGTTCATGCCTTATATGTGGCATAAGATATGAAGGGGTTGGGTAAGAATCCCTAATGAAATAATTTAGTATTCTAATAATATGAAAATAATTTGAATGGTTGTTTTATGCCATCGATACCCAAACAAGGTATGACTCGGGAAGAAGGACCTAAATTATGGAGATGTGAACCTTTGGTGGTGAAGGAATGATTGAAATCATTGGAAGAATTCATGAACATGTATGTCATGAATGCAATGACCAATTGGGAATGATTGAGAGAAAAAGTTCTCATGGGAAACACATTGATTACTTGCATCAAGGAGATGCATGTGGTAAGAGAGTGGGCGTATTTAGGACTTCCCATTTTGGAAGAGGTATCTCCCAACACTCTACAGAATTATAGAAGGATAAAGAGAGAAATTGGGTGACCATAAATGTGGGTACCCTATTTAATGGTGAAGAAGGATACTTGAACGCTTTTAGGTGAAACTTTCAGTTTCATGTCATGCTGATTTGAGCTTGTGATCAATTTAGAGTAAAAAATATAGTGCTTCCATAATGATGTATGTGGACAACGAATCCATGTGGCGAGAGGTTGGCTGAGTTTCAACACACCATGGCAAGAGTTCCTAATATGAAAAGGGATCAATATGAAAATCAACGCAAGGGTGCATTTTGTGAGAACGTGGCCATGAACATTGGCACAATGATTAAATTTAATTTATACCTAAATTTCATTTGGTTGGGCTTAATATGATGAAATAGTGCATGTCAAAGGAATGACAGATTTCCTTTTACTTTATATAATTGAATGGATAAATATGATCTAATTGTTAGTAGGCTCAGTTTTGAAATTTTTGGGAAGCCACTGCAAGTGTGAAATGAATATGTATGTGCATAATAACTAATGTTTTGTTTGGTTGTGTGAAGATGGAATTACAGGAAACAGGGTCTTGGATATGGTAGTGTTGTAAACCCATGAGGAAGACCCAATGCTTGTTGAGTCAAACTTTTATGAGAAGGAAAATATCACGCTTGTAAAATCTGGTTCCAATATGGACCAAATCTGAAAATAGAAAAGAGAAATGGAAATTTGTGGGTGCAGATTTCAAAGAAAATTCTTAATTGAAAACTGATGACGATATCTCATGAATTCACTGTATGCAGGTGATACATGTGAGATTACCTTTCTGTCCTCGAGGGACAAATGATGGCTTTCAAGTGGAAAAGCATGGAAAAAGGCTATTGTTTTGACATGAGAACCCTATGATATGTGACGATCACCTCAAAATAATATCGTGTTGTGGTAACATGGGTCGGAGGGACTCCTCAACAAGAGAAATTCATATGGACCCCTCGATTGTAAGGCTCGATGAAGTCTCTAAAACTCTTTTTTGCAAGAAATCCTTGGCACACAATATGGATCACCTGAGGGATTGTATAACAAAGAAGGGGATTCCTGACCCTGAGCCTGGAGGGTGAGTGACTACAAGGAAGAGGATATTTCAATGACTCTTGTAAATTGTTGAATTGGGATCATGCACACCATGGGTATGTCAAGAAAACAATGAGCCAAGTTAATGAATACAACCATATGGGTACAGATCCATGAACTTCATAGATAAGTATTGTGGTGATAAGTAAAAAATTCTCTTGAATTTTGAACAAAAATGAAAGGTTTATGCATGAAATTGTGAATTAATATGCTCGATGTTTGAGATGGTTGTAGGGAGGTGATAAATGCCAAGAGTCTAGAAAGGACCAGGGCAAGAAAAGGAACAAAAATTTATGTAGAAAATGAAAGATGAAGGCATGGCATGTGTTATCGAGAAAGAACACTAAGGACAATGTTCCTTTAAGGGGGAGGGGATTGTAACACCCCTTTTTCTAAAACTACGATTTTTTGTAACTAATCATCAATGAGTGATTACCAGGCAGTGGAATGTAAATATTGTAAATGTATTTCTTCTTAATTTAAAATGCCAACAATTGACTATGGGGTGAAGCCTTGAGTACTGACCATGATACCACTAGAGGGAAGAGTGAGGAAACCTAGAGAGAGGGAACACCATGCTAATATGAGCCAATCCTCTTTGCTGAATGTGTTTTGATTTGGAAATATTTAGTTATTTCCCTTAGCTCTGATTTCAAGACAAAATTAGTTAATGAGAAGAGGGTTGGTAGTTGAACAACCAACTGCCCTCAATGAATGGAGATATGGATGGATTCCTAAGGTGACATAAACTATTAGCTAGAGGACCATAGGAAGGAAAACCATGAGTCCCCATGATTGACCTGCAAGCTCTCTTCTGAAAGAATAAACAAGGTACAGGTCGAGAACCTTCCCAAGGAGGGGAGAATAGATAAGTGGGGAGAGGGAACAAAGAAAAAAGGGAACTCGAGAAGAGTTCTAAACAAGGAACGAAGAATAAAACTGTAGGAGAGGCCCAGATGGGTTTGAGAGATAGGATTCTAAAAACAAGATTGGTTACAAGGCTAGATGAAAGCCTAGATCCCTACCTGAGTTGAGAAGGATGCGAGCTTGATGTTGGGGAGCATTTGATAGACCTCGTAAAGGCCTGGGCTAGGTGGGTACCCAAAAATATTGACTAAGATTGATATGAAGGAGAATAACCTACACCTGATAATCTCCCTAAGAACCGGAGAGAGATTTCCCTGGTGATATCATGGCTTGGAATGGGGGTGGTGAGAATGTAGAGGATTATTGCATATGAGCCTACGGTTGGGTGGAAAGGTGAACACCAACAGTTAGTTGGTTGGTTAACTCTGCCATTGAACATATAAGTAACCCTTATGCTCCATGTACTATGTAAACTGAATAAAATGTGCCTATGATTGCATTCATGGATGTGTATGTTTACTTATTGTAAGGTCTGGTTATTTATTGGCAAGTCTGTGTACTTGAGTAATGTTGGGACAATATGAATGACCGTTTCATGTGAATGTGTTCATGGATGGATATGCATGTGTAATTGAGATGAATCCTTACATTATTCACAAGATGGTTACGTTGTGTAAGATTGTTTAATGGAATGAGATCTTGTTGCACCTATAATCCCTTGCACTAATGTAACAACCAACCTAAATGGAAGGATCTCTAAGCAATAAAGTTCTACTTCGGGCTAATAGTCAAGGAAAACCCTTGTAGAAACTATTGAAAAATGTCTAAGTCCAGATTTAGACTATTAATCTGCATAAACCCTTTTTTCAGGATCCAAGAAATCACAACCATTGGGTCGATGCAATGAGAGATACTGAACCTTCATCGGGGTAGACTACGATTTTTGGAGAGGTCACACCCAGAACCAATGAGGACCATTGATTCATCGAAGATAGATATGGGAGATCCTGGCCGTTGATTGGGACTCCTCACACTTGAAAGCTTGATGGGGAGAAAGGCCATTGTTGACCATTGAATCCATTGGAGAGTGGATCCTAACAAAAGTGACCATGGATCGGTGTAAGGGAAGATTAAATCTCGGCCGTCCATCGAACGAAACTCTCCGGAGTGGTCACAAAACCTGGAAATGTTTGACTCTAACAGGAGGACCCTAATAATTAATTTGGACCGTTGGTCGAGGTATACCTCGACGCGTGATAGCCATCAATTTACCAGGATGTTGCTATTATCCTCGGTGAGCTGATAGAGGGAGGTGATGTCAGACCCATGTGGAGATCTGTGTGCTCAATGATATCATTGCCATGTGTCGTAGCCCTTGGTTTGAGCGAGGCTATGACTTGTTAGGAGGGGCCAAAGGAATGCATTTTGAAAGGGGGCCCAGATGTGAAATGTTGACCATTGATGTGACAGGACAGGAAATACTCTAAGATATGATCCAGACCATTCATCGCAAGGACCTATTCGAGGTGGATTACATACAAGAACCCTGATGGGGACACTCCGAGGAAGGATGCAGACCGTTGATCTACCGAAGTTGAAAGGAACTCGTCGAATATCTAGACCATCCATCCCTAGATAGGAACCCACGCTGATAATGAGAAATGTACTACACATCACATGGAAAAGAGGCCACGTGTCATAAGGATAGGACACAACTGAAAAACCTTGACCCAATTCCTAGCTGTTGATCGCCAGGAATTTAGGAATCGTTCAATCATTTGGAAACATACCCCTCAGACTTAACTTTCGGAGTGCACCAGGTTATCTGTTGTGGAATTACTCATAAGGGAGGATTCTAATAGCGACAAGAGGCAATAGGAAAGGGTATAAAACAACGCAACCAGAGATAGGACGTGGCTAATTCCACGTCTGCACCACCTAGAGTGACAGGTGTACCATATAACCATGTCATCACGAAGATGTGGACAATAGGGTGCCCCATGGAGGACACATGATATTTAGGTGGCCCAAACATTAAGAGGCCATAACTTTTGATCTAGAACTCCATTTTGAGTGAAATTATAGCCATTGAAAATTTATTGATGGGTAGAAGATGATGGCGCCCTCGAAAGGAAGTTTCAAGAGAGTCAAGGGAACACATTTTTAATACCCCATAACCTTAAACTCTACTTAGGGGGTTGGGTGTGTTACACATGTGAGGTGAGAAATCCATGAAGGCACAACAACTATACATCAAATCAATCCACCAATATGCAACGATACCCTCACAAATACGATCTACAACCGAGGACAAAGGAGCAACATCAAGAACAAATATTTTCGTAGCAGTAGAGGAGAAATGAAAGGGAATCAAAATCAAATATCCAAAGAAGAATTCTGAATCCCATGATGGTTGAATATCAAACTTGGAGGGAGAAGAGTTTCCCAATGTTCAGGTTAGTCAACACTTGTTGGGCCCTTTGTTTTGATGAATAAAAGTTGTGCAAGCTACCATGGATCTAGACAACCAAGAAAAGGAAGGAAAAAAAGGATGAGAGAAAGAGCACGCGACAAAAAGGCACTGGAATAGAAAATGGTTGGAGGCTAGTGTACAATTAGTTTTGGGAGGAGCAGTTGAAACATAATCAAGAAGAGGAGAGAGCTCACGAGTTCTCAAGATGGAAAAGAAGAGGATTGTAATCGGGTTGGGTAATGAGAGTTGAGTAATAAGAACTGGGTTTTGAGCTAGATTGGAAATGTAAAGGAACTATTCTTCTATTAGTGTAGAAGTAGTAAGGGCACAATACTAGAGAGAATACAATATGATCTTGTACTATCTTGAGATGTACTTGTTGATTCTCTCTAGAATGAATTTGTATATGTCTGAAATAAGTTGCACATGTATTTTGAGAAATGAATCTCTTATAATAGAATACTGATGGAGACTAATGCTGAAATAAGACCCATGTCTATGATGATTTATGTTTCCATAGAATTTTATTATGTTATGTCAATTATGCATGATGCTTCTATTTTTCTTTATGATGTTCTGCACAACCTTGTTATTTTATCTTGGGTTATGAGGTGTTAAACACTCTGATATGGTTAAAGAGGATGCTTCCTTGGATACAAATATCTGATGTTTGGAAATGGTGGGAATGTAAGTGTGATGCATTCATACGGAAGGAAGCGGAGCTACAAAATTTGAACTAGAACGCCACAAGGGATTTTGTCATCTACTTGGAAAGATCGAGCGACCAATATGAGATCTTTTGGGTAGAATTCCTGATCCAGATTTATGAGTGGAAGGAAATGAAACCACAAATTTATAATGTTAACAAAGAGACACAATGAAGAATAATAGAGATACAGTAAAACTTGACTACTATTAAATAAGAAATATGTTGAAAACTGTAAAATGCAGATTGAAAACAAGCTTGCTAGAATGGTGGAAACTTATCTCTGAGAAGAGATGTGACTGCTACGCTCATTCGCAAGAAGATGAGTACAATGAGACTCTGAAGGAATTTTTACAATAAATATGAATTCAAAAATCCTAGACATCCAAAAACCTAACCCTAGGAGATGAAGCGCCA
>CBVK0103309597.1:0-14745 GCA_900067695.1 Picea abies
TTTCTTCAAGGGTTGACATCAATGACAACCAACCTTAATCAACATATAAATGCATCCTTTAGCTAATAAAAAATATCATCTATCCTTGGAAAAGGGTACTTGTTCTTCACAATCACCTTATTTATATCTTAATTCAATGTAAAGCCTCAAGGTCACATCCTTCCTTTTAACAAATAACATTGGGGCACCCCAAGGTAACACACTTGGGCATATATACCCCTTCTTCAGAAGATCTTCGAGTTGCATTTGCAATTCCTTCAATTTTGGTGTACTCATCATATAAGGAGTCTTGGACACTAGGGCTACTCTAGGCATTATATTGATAGAAAAAACAATATCTCTCTTGAGTGGCAACCCTAGTATTTCTATAAATACATCTTCAAACCCTTTTAGGATAGCACAATATTCAATATTTGACACTTTATTCTTAGCTTCCTCCTCCATATGAGCTGCATAAATTTGGCATCCTTTCATGAGTATTTTTTTTCAGTTACAAGGTTGAAAATTCTCTAATAGTTATTGCCCTGGGAATACCCTAAACTATCCTCAAGTTCCCTTCCTCATCCAAGTAAGTAAATTCCTTATTATAACATTCCAGGACAACATGATGTATGTCCAACCAATCAATACCAATTAGGAAATCATATGAGCCCAAAGGTATTATATTCACACCTGCCTTGGTGCTCAGTGCATTCATGTCCATTGGGCATTCCTTAACCATCTCAATAATTCTTCTTTTAGCTCTTGCAACTAACTGAACTAGCCAAGATTTTCCAAGCTTACTTCTTGGCAAATAAAATATTTCCACCAATTTAGGATCTATATAACTATGGCTAGCTCTTGAATCGATTAAAATAGAAATAGGTTGGTCGTTAATATTACCTTCCACTTCAATCATGTGGGATTGAAACTCATCTTACTTGTTGTCTAGGGTTGCATAAATCCTTAGCATGCTTTTTCCCATGTTCTCAACTATATCATACTCCTATACATTGTGAATATTCCTCAGTTTTTCACCTCTACAACAACGATCTATGTACATGTGATCTCTCTCACAACCCCAACATTTCATAGGTTACTGTCTTGGCCTCTTTCCCAAAGCTTCTATCGTTCTGGGCTTATTTGGAGCTGGTTGTCCTTGAGAATTATGACTGAAGAATGGTGGTTTGTTCCCCTTCTTCCTTTTCTCCATATTACCTTTCTTCTTGTCTTCCCAAGCCTTTTAAAAAGTTGGTCTTCCTTTATGCTAATCATAGAGACATTTATCTCTCTGTATTGCTTCATCCAATGTCTTGGGATCATCATATTGTATCCTGTCACTAAATATTGATAGCAACCCACTCAAGAACCTTTGAATTTTTACCTGTTCATTATTGATGAAGTCAACATACTTCAATGACTCAAAAAATCTCTTTTCATATTCATCCATGGTCATACTCCCAAACTTGAGTTCAAAGAACTCCTTCATCTTCCTATCATAGTAATGCTTGGTCAAGTATTTCTTTTGAAAATGATTTTTGAACTGCCTCCAAGTGAGTTTCTTCTCATCAATGTGTTGTACTTGCACAACCTGATCCCACCACATTGATGTTTTTCCCTTCAGTTGGTAAATGGAAATTCTTCAGGAGTAATTATGTAACTAAAAATACTTCATCGTCCCTAATAACCAAGTCTTTGCATCCTCATCTTTCTTGTGCTCACCATCAAAGGTAGGAGGCTTGATCTTGTTCATTTCTCCTTGTAGTTCATCTATCCCAGACCTCCTCTTATGCTTTCTGATAGGGGATAATATTTGACTACTATGTGCTCTTCTCACTGAATTCCTTGGTGAGTGATGATGGCATCTACTAACACTTCCAGATTCTCCTCTTCTCGCATGAGATCTATGACTCCTTGACTTGCTTGATTATGTCTCCTTGTCCATTTTCTTCTTTATTCTATCCAAGCTCTACAACAACTTGATGTTGAAGCCATCTTGTTTCTCCTTAGATTTCATACGCCTATCATTATCATCTTTGTAACTCTAAAAATCTCTTTGCATACTCTTTATTGTCTCCACCAAATTCATACTCTATTCCTTGCCTTCTCCATGCCCATTGGATTATGTCCCTGCATTACCCATGCTGACACACAACCCCCTAACTTCATCCTCATGGTTGCAATTCCTATGATCATCTTCAATGCATTTGGTATCTTTGTTGATATTGTTGTGATATATTTTCCCTTAACTCTACAAAATGTGCAGGCAATAAGATTTGTTAAACTATAATAATTTAACAAATCTATTAATTTATGCACCATTTTCCTTTTAAATACACCAGAAACACTATTTATTCTTTCTTATGAATTCTACAATCCAATTCACATTTCTGGTTGAATATATGGATTCCTCTATCCAATACCTTTCCAATGACTACTTTCTTGCTCAATTATGATTCCTCAACAGAAAGTTAGTCATTTATTCATTACATGTTTCCTCTTTTTCACACCTTTCCACCGGGTGCACTTTTGGCTATGTCCATGCATCATTTACACTATCTCCTTTGGGATTTTAACAAGAGCTCAATTGAGTTTCTTCATGGTCATATTTTGAACAACGTGTCCAGTTTTCACCTTCATCTAATATTTGGGATGTTAGTTACAACTTGCTAAAGTTTTGGTCATTTTTCCCTTTTTGGCACTGAATGCTATAGGTACCTTCTACCTCCTCCTGTGCACTTTTAGGTACCCATATTCTCAATATGACTCCATATTTATCTTCTAAGGCTCAAGATATTTCCATAGACTACTCTTGTGCCCCATTCCGACTTCCGAGCAGGAACCTATGGCTTCCGAAGTGAACTGGTACCCAAGAATTACCTTGCACTATTTGGCTTGTAACTTCCTCAAACATGCTTTGTTTTACAAACAATTTATCTCGTTAGAAATATCTCTCCGAGCTCTATTATTTTATATGTATAAATTTAGTGTGGATGGACATTTAATTTGCAAAAAATGGACTTCTAAAAGCGTTGTTTAGGCCTTCAAAATTGGCATGCAAAAATATGACCTTAAAAAACCCGATTTTTTCTATCAAATTTAACTATTTTCTAGGAAATTTCACTATTTTCGACTGACTGGGATGCTGACATGGCATCCTATTCAACCTAGCACTCTGGAATGATTCCAAGTCACCCCTTCTATCCCACCTGGCCTTGCCTTGTCATCTTCCACCACTTTTTATCCTCTCCCCTTATTCTTTCCTTACCTTTACTGATGTGCACATCCTTTGTTTTTTGGCCCCACAGTCCAGTTGTCATGTGGCACCTATTCATTTGTCATCGAGATGGGAAGGCCCCATCCCGCGCCCACTCTCCATGTGCACACAAACTTGCATGTGTCTCTGATCTGACGGTGGAGGATCGGGAGGGGTCAACAACAATCAACAATCGAAATATTGTTTCATCCCCCCCGACCTACTAAACGTTAACAAGGGGGGGTCCAAAATGGAAAAATGTTGGTTTCCATCTCGATGATGTGGTGGAATCTCGTTCATTTCTCCCCCCCTCTTTGGTGGTTTCCAAAACCACGAGGGGACCCCCTCAATTCAGGGTTTTGCGGTCCAAACTCACGGTTCTGCAAGTTAGGCAGGTACCCCAAAACCACGAGGGGACCCCCTCAATTCAGGGTTTTGCGGTCCAAACTCACGGTTCTGCAAGTTAGGCAGGTACCTTGGGACCGTGGTTCCACGTTGTCTTCCACCTGCCACCTGTTTCCACTGCGTACTTGCCACTATAGAAGTACATTTCACTCTTCTTCCATTTCAGCTAACACGTGGCTCCCACGTCACGCTGATGTCATTGTATGAAAAAATAACCAAAGTTTTCCAATTTTGCCCAATTTTATTTTTATTTTTATTTTTCCAATTATGCCCAAATTCATAATTATTTTATCAGGACGCCATTAAAGCTCTAAAACTAGCTTATTATAGCCAATTTCGATCCTGTAAGCATGAATTTGACCTATGCTCTTGAAATTTGACTCCTTCATGTCGAATTCCCCATGAATGTCACTGCAGAAATTGGGGCTTTTCCCAATTTCACCCAATTCTGCCATGGTTGTATTGTAACCTCCAAATTTCGCTCAATTACAGCCCAAAATGCCCAATAAAAGGATTGAATTGATGATTTTTGATTCATGGGTTTAATTCCATTGAATTACCCATGAATTCCTCTTCAAATTTCTCTATAGTAATTTCGTCAAATAATTTGCATACATCCCTTTTCAACATTCTATCAAACAATTTGCATGCATACTCTGCAAATTTCACTCCTATGCTCCATCTTTGGCCCATGTATGTTTGATGTTGAACCTTGAGCTTTGATGCCACATTGTAGTATCCTCAGCCCCAAGTTGGGCCATGCCACACAAAATTTCTGCCTTGGATACCAATTATATTAATGGTATGCCCTGCATATGATTACAATTATGCAATCCTATGCAGTCCTAAACAATATTTTATTCATGCATAATTAATAACAGTAAAAACCCATTAAACCATAACAAGAATAACATAATTATTCACATAATAATTATAGCAAACACATAAAGACACTTATCTTTTGAATAAGTCGCCAATTATGTGCGGACCTCAGACGTTCCTCCCATCCATAGACTTTGCTTCTCATAAATTCTCGAAAATAGGTCACCCCTAAGTCGAGGCTAGAAACTTCACTAGAGAAGGCTTCCTAAGTCAGACTAAGGTCTAACCAGCACAATGAAACTTAGGTCAAGGTGTCAATTGTTGAAACTAGCCTACATCCTCTCATTTCCCACAACATGTCCCACCCTAAGGAGTGCGCCCCTTCTCTACTCAACAGTCCTTCAGCTGCCCCACTTCCCTTCTGAGGCTTTAGCAACAGGCTAGAAAAAAAAATCTTAGAGCTCTATAGCTATTTCCCAGCACACAGGGAAGACAATTCCCAATAGTTCTCTCACCCCGAAAGAATGCTCACGGGCCTAACAACCCACTTCTTCAACATGGACACAACTCACAGGCCTAAGGAATAACTAGATGACGGGAGGTTCTTTGCTTTTTCTTCCAGGATTTTTGATGCAAAGTCCCCTTATAATTTTAGCATAAATGGAATGTCCTTAATAGCTTGTAGCAAGGGAATCTTTACACATATGTTTCTTAATTCAACTTCTAAATCATGTCCTAAAGGCACCTCAGGCTTCTTTATAAGAATCCTTTGTGGATAGGGTGGGCGATTAGTTTCCTAAGGTGGTTCAGGTTGTGAGGTAGAACTAAGTGGCATGGAAGGAGGAATTTCCTCCACAACAAGCGTGTTTTCTTCTTCATTTGGTTGATTTTCTGATTATTCTTCGTTTATGATCACTGTAGGGATTGTTTTATTTAAGATCCTCCCAGACCTCAATTGAATTTCATTTAATGGATCCAAGGTAATTACATAAGTTGGGAAGGTATGCAATTCAATATTATGTACAGGTTGAGTAGGTCTATTATTAGGGTTTGCAATGGGTTGTGCAGGAATTGGGGTAGGACAAGGAGGGTTTGGATTAAGTGGCGCTTGTATTTGTTGATGTTGGTTCAGATTCATAAAATCTATATATTGATCCTTCTTAGATGGGTTCAATGGTTACAACCAGGTCTAGATTGCACCAGAGCATCAGGAGAAGACCACATTTACTTGCACCCGGGGTACTTATGCTTATAGGGTCCTTCCCTTTGGTTTATGCAATGCCCCTGCCACCTTTCAAAGGGTTGTCCTAGCCATCTTTTTTGATTTGACCCATGACTGTGTGGAAGTATATATGGATGAATTCATGGTATATGGGGACAATTTCCAACAAGCCTTAGGCAACCAACCTTTCCCTCAGGTGTAGAGAAACCAACCTTTCCCTCAGCCATGAAAAATCTAGAATGATGCTCACCGAGGGAATTGTGTTAGGCCATCATATTTCTAGCACTGGATACAGGTGGATCCTACTAAAATTGAAATTATTTCTCGAATCAGAACCCCTAGTTCTCAGAAAGAGGTTAGAAGTTTCTTAGGGCATGCTGGATATTACAAAAGATTCATTGAGAACTTTACAAGATTGGTTTCCCCAATGTTCAAACTGTTAGCCAAGTATGTTGAATTCCATTGGGATTCTTAGTGTCAAATTGCTTTTGATATGTTAAAACAAAAAAATTCCACAGCTCCTATTTTGAGAGGGCCAAATTGGTCCCTTCCTTTCTATATTTGTACCGATGCCTCAGATATAGCTCTAGGGGATGTTTTGGGCCAAAGAGAAGATCAAATTCCATATGCTATATATTTTTTCAGTAAAAACTTTTATCCGACCGAGCTAAACTACACGGTGATTGAAAAAGAATTATCCGCAATGGTTTATGCCATCAACAAATTTAGACATTATATAACTAGAGATGAAGTCTTTGTGCACACTGATCACTCAACTATTAGGTTTTTAATGGATAAACCTATTACAAATGCTCGAGTTACCAGGTGGATATTACTACTACAAGAATTCAATATTACTAACCTAGATAGGCCCAAGAGAGAAAATATTGTTGTTGATTTTCTATCTAGACTCATCCATACAGGTCACGATGCACGAGTTGATGATAATTTTCCTGATGAAAACTTGTTTTCTATTTCTACTTACGTTCCCTGGTTTGCAAATGTAGCCAATTATCTAGTAATAAGAAAATTACCTCAAAATATGTTCGCATGAGAGAAGCATAGAATTATACAATTAAGTGCTAATTACATGTGGCATGATGATTGTTTGTACCGCATCGAGCCTGACTTGATGATCAAAATATGTGTGCGGGAATATGAGATGCATGACATTCTAAGAGTCTACCACAATGAACCATGTGGTGGGAATTTTGATGATAAAAGGACTTCATATAAAATACTGCAATCGGGCTATTACTGGCCAACCATTTTCAAAGATGCAAAGAAATACATGGCTAGTTGTGATGATTGTCAAAGGACGGGAAAGCCAATTTCAGCCGATGAAATGCCACTTTAGACACAAGTAGTGATCGAACCTTTTGAAAAGTGTGTATTAGATTTTGTAGGTCCAATATCCCCCACATCTAAAAAGAAAAGGTACATATTGGTTTGTACATATTATGTGACAAAATGGGTAGAGGCTAAATATTTGCATTCTGCTCATGAAAAATTATATCCCCCACATCTAAAAAGAAAAGGTACATATTGGTTTGTACATATTATGTGACAAAATGGGTAGAGGCTAAATATTTGCATTCTGCTCATGAAAAATTTGTCGTTGATTTTCTATTTGAAGATATATTTACCCATTTTGGTGTACCTAGAGAGATAGTAACAGATCAAGGGAGTCATTTCACTTCCAATTTAGTCAAAGCCATCACAAAACAATATTAGATTAAGACCGAAAATCTACACCCTACCACCCCCAAGCAAATGGACAAGTGGAGTCTACTAATAAGGTGACAAAGGCCATTCTCACAAAGACAGTTCAATTGAACCATAAAGACTGGGCTGATCAGTTTTATGAAGCCTTGTGGGCTTACTGAACAACCTGGAGAAACACGACAGGTCATACCCCTTATGAATTAGTGTATGGGAAGCGGGTGTTGCTCCCCATAGAATTTCAAGTAAAGACCTTTAGAAAAACCATGCAATTGGGAATGGACCTAGATGAGGTGCATAAACAAAGGGTAAGAAAATCAAGTCCCATATGCTATCTATTTTGTCAGTAAAAACCTTTCTCCTACTGAGATAAACTACACTGTAACCGAAAAATAATTCTTAGCAATAATTTATGCCATCAATAAATTTAGACATTATATAACTGGATATGAAGTCTTTGTACACAATGATCACTCAACTATTAGTTTCTAATGAATAAACCCGTTACAAATGCTCGAGTTACCAAATGGCTTCTACTACTACAAGAATTCAATATTACTATCCTAGATAGGCCCGGGAGAGAGAATTTTGTTGCTGATTTTCTGTCTAGACTCATTCATACATGCAATAATGCACCAGTTGATGATAATTTTCCTGATGAAAACTTGTTTTCTATTTCTACTTATGTGCCCTGGTTTGCAGATGTAGCCAATTAACTAGTAACATGCAAAATACCTCAAAATTTGTCCACACAAGAGAAGAAGAAAATTATACAATTAAGTGCTAATTACAAGCAGCACGATGACTATTTGTACTGCATCGTACCTGACTTGATGATCAGAGGATGTGTGGGGGAAGATGTGATGCATGGAATTCTAAGAGCCTACCACAATGAGCCATGTGGTGGACATTTTGCTGATAAAAGGACCACATATAAAATATTGCGATCGAGCTATTATTGGCCAACCATTTTTGAAGATGCAAAGAAGTATGTGGCCAATTGTAATGATTGTCAAAGGATGGGAAAGCCAATTTCAAGCGATGAAATTCCACTTCAGACATAGGTATTGATTGAACCTTTTGAAAAGTGGGCATTATATTTCGTAGAGCCAATATCCCCTATGTCTAAAAAGAAAAGGTACATATTGGTTTGTACAGATTATGTGACAAAATGGGTAGAGGTTAAATATTTGTATTCCGCTAATGAACAATCTGTTGTTGATTCTATATTTGAAGAGATATTTACCCGTTTTTGGTGTACCTAGAGAGATAGTAACATATCAGGGGAGTCATTTCACTTCTAAGTTGGTCAAATCCATCACAGAACAATATCATATTAAGCACCGAAAATCTACACCCTACCACCCCCAAGAAAATGGACCGGTGGAGTCTACTAATAAGGTGATATAATCCATTCTCACAAAGACAATTCAACTACACCATAAAGACTAGGATGATCGGTTTCCTGAAGCCTTGTGGGTCTACCGAATAGCCCGAAGAAACACAACATGCCATACCCCTTATAAATTGGTGTATGTGAAGCGGGTTTTTCTTCCCATAGAATTTAGAGTAAAGACTTTTAGAACAACCATGCAATTGGGAATGGACCTAGATGAGGTGCATAAACAAAGGGTAATGCAGCTGAATGAACTTGATGAGATCAAGTAGGATGCTCTTCAAAGAAATACACTCATTCAAGATCAAAGGGATAAATGGCATGGAAAATTTATTAAGAAGAAGTCCTTTCAGCTAGGTGACTAGGTCTTGTTGTATGATAATATATTTACAATTTTTCAAGGAAAACTTTCAACACGATGGTTGGGACCTTACAAAGTGGATACCATTTATGATAATGGTTCGGTTAGGATAAAAACTATTGATGCAGATCAAACTTCCTTTGTGGTAAATGGGCATCGTTTAAAAGTTTATCATAAACCCTTATCAAAGGAGGATTTTATCAAGGAATTTCTTCAGAAATCTGAAATGCAATTGGTAAGTGAGGGGGATGCTCCTTATGCCAACCCACCGTTTCTTGTCATTTTACTAAATTTTACATATGTAAATAAAAGTTTTGAGTGACTAATGAAATTGACATGAATGTGTTCTTTCCCTGGAGATAAGCCATAAGAAGGACATCTACCAGATGTAAGTTTATTCCTTTATCTAGCCCTGGTATATTATTTATGGGAAAAGGACCCAATGGAGTTTTCTTTAAGTTTTTCAGACTTCTTGAAACTGAAAACACTGGTGAGCAGGAATTGGCCTGGGCTCAAGAAAAATCCACAGGACAATGAATGGAGTTTTCTTTAAGTTTTCTAGACTTGTTAAAACTGAAAACATCGACGAGAATGAACTAGCCCAAGCTTGAGAAAAATTCACAAGACGGTGAATGGAGTTTTCTTTATGTTTTTCAGACTCCTTAAAATTGAAAACATCGGTGAGCAGGAACTAGCCTGGGCTCGAGAAAAATCCATGGGATAGTAGTAGTTAGTTTTTGTGTTCCAATAAAATGGAAGTGTTAGTAGAATGTTTTGGTTGTTGGAATGGTTCCATAAGGGAAGGTTTATGCATCTTAGTAGCAGGAGGCTGCCTAGTTAGGATTAATTTTGCATTACAGAGCTTGGAACCTGACTATTTAATTTTGTTCTATCTGTTTATCATTTCCATTGCAATTTTAAAAATTCCTGTCAAAGTGTGTTACTTACAGTTTTTAAGAACAATACTTCAACAAATCAACAAGATTTTCAAATATTTTTCAAACAGCCTCATCAAACATTTCAAACCTGATATGTCTCAATCCTATAAAGGATCAAGCAACCCAATATTTATATTAGGTACTTCAACACATTCGACACTCTGATTATATGATCCGGTACCAACCAATGAATCTGATACTTCGGTGTCATGTTCTAGTAAAAACGCCTATAGGTATGATTCAATACCAGTTCATGAATCTGGTACTTCGATGTCATGTTCTGGTCAAAACACATACATGCATGATCCGATATTGGTATGAATGGCTAAGGGAGCGACACCACCATTATCTTGCATTCAATCTAATAATCATTGGTAAAGGTCACCATAGGTAAGTGGAGGTACACACAAGTTCATCGTATTCTATTAATTACCATTTAAATTATGTGCTGAATTACTCTTTGTCCTCGCATGCACATTCCATTTTAAACCATTATAACCACTGCTAAAGTACACCACTATTATTCATAAACAAGTCATCCTTTACTCATCATAATCTCATATGATACGCATACCGAATTTCCTTTCTGATGTGGAACACATCTCATTATATGTCTCAGTCATTTTCTCATAATTATTGAACCGTCCCATCATTATTAGAAATAATTTGAATGTGGCTCATTTGAATTATCATGATGAAAACATTTCCCTTGAAATCATCATCATAGCTAGCCATTATACCATCATCAGTAATGAATATACGCTCCTTTGAATGGCGTAGCCATTCAAATGAGCGTAATCTATATAGTATTATATTACTCTATTTTCTATTTGCTTGGGTCTGTTGGTGAATTAAATTATGCCTTCCCTCACCTAATCACTCCTTCTACTCTACTTTCTAATCATAGATCCCTTGTGTGTTCATCTACGATTTCCCTTGTGTCAAGCCTGAGGATACCGTTCAAAGTAGGCATGGGGGTTGATCTCCATGAGCCAATATTCATACTATATAGGGAAACGACCAAATATAAAGAATGCATAGATAAATTCCAAAGGGCCGGATGGGTATCCTTTTTAGAGAAATTCGACAAATATAATGACATGGTATCTCTAGAGTTTGCATAAACCTATGATGGAAAGACTGTTCGATTGGGTGAAATAGAGATACAGGTCATTGAGGCCGTTATAGCTGAAGCCACTGGCCTATCAATGGAAGGAGAAAAGTACTTTAAGGGTATGCCAATCGATAGATAACTTTGTCAATGATTCTTGACACCAAAACATCCGAACTTTGATTTATGTTGACCAGTCTACAAAAGATCTTGACATGTGAAGGCATGTATGGGGTTACTATTTTATATCATATAAGGTTATTGTTACATTTTGAAGATGGTTTACAAATTAATTTTCCATATTTTCTATGGACGAGCTTGGGTAAAATGGATAAAGGAGTGAGATCCGCCTCCAAGAAGCATGAAAAAAGTCTGTATCATCATGGACTAATTAAAATGTTAGTCAAACATGAGTTAAGGAAGAAAAACACTAGTTGGAAGCGGTTTTTGACTTAGGTTTTTTTCAAAGAAGTGGTGACAGAGAACAAGGGGGAGACCCTTGCCATGACCGAAACTCATAAGAGCAATTGGGGAAATACCTCAAAGTTTGAAGAAAATGATGCATGAGGAAAATTTAGTAAGAAGACAAAGGGTAGTGAAAAGAAAAGGAAGAATCCCGACAATGAAACAAGGGAAGTTGTGGTGAGTATTCCATAGATGTTTGATGAGTCACACCAAGAAGAGAATGCAGAAATGGAGAAGACCCCTGAAGTGAAGGTTAAAGATAAGAATAAGACTAGAACTTTTGTAGAAAGCAACATAGGGCAATCTACCAAGAGAAAAGTAAAACTGGTATAGGAGAAACAAAGTCTGTTACCTGCACCTGAACCTATGGAGAAAGAGAGTCTGGTACCTGCACTTGAACCTATGGAGAAACAAATGAAAAAGAAGAAACGATGATTATTTGAGGATGAAACTGATGTGTCTCTACCATAAACCCCTATCACTAAGACTATAGGAACATCTGAACAAAAATGTGCCTCTAATAAAGGGGTTACTCCAAAAACTACTTGCCGAATCACTAGAAGTATGGTTGAACAAAAGAAGGCTCCTCGACTTGAGTCACCTGGAGGAGCCGATCTACATTTCCACCTCCTAAGAGGTGGTGGATGAATATATTGAGGAGAGTAGTGGAACAAAAGAACTCACTAAAGATCCTTTGAAAAAGTTAGTGGTAAAATGTAAACATGAGAAATAGAGCAAAGAACAAGCAGGACCCAGCCCCCTTGGTACCTTGACAAAGCAACATATGATAATTAGAATACAATGAATTTAGAAGCAGAATGGGAAATTGAGACACGAGGTTGAGGAATACAGTATTATTGAAAACCATATAAAAAAGGAAAACGAGCTGCTGAAATACAAAAATCACAAATTGCAGAGTAAGAAAGAAAAACTTTCTGCAAAGCTTAAAAAGGCCTTCCATCTGGGTAGGAAGTGGGAAAATGAAGCTAAAAAAAATATAGTTTACAACATGGTGCTTAAAAAGGAACTTAAGAAGAAGAATAAAGGATAAACCTTAGGGATTGATCTTTTAGCCCAGGCTGCATATGCTTGACCAGGGTAGGAACAATACCAGTTTTGAAATTTTTGAAAAATGTTGATTGCATGAGGACATGCAATGGATTAGGCATGGGGGAATATCGGGCCTCCTTTTTGTCACCCTTGGAAACCATATTGTGCCTCTTCTATTGAGTATTTTTCCTAGTATGAGCATTAATCCACTCATCATACTTGTCTTTACACTCTTTTAGTCACTTCCTTTGGTATAAAGGTAAGTAGCATATAGTTATGATTTTTATGGTTTATTAATGGTTTGAAACGATGAATTAACACTCTAATCCCTCTAACTAACCTGTTGTGACTTTCCTCTTTAAGAGAAGACTAAAGCTCATACAAGGTGAACTACATAGACATTTGACACTTTTGGTACTGAACTGTTCTACAACCATCCAGTACTAGAACATCCTATAGGTGTCCGGTACATGTTCTTGAGAATATAGATTCAATTAGCTGAGTGGAGTATTTTTGATGGGTTCGAGGAAACAATTGGGAATCGACATCACCCGTTCCAGATTTGCACGATACAAATGCCTTCTTCCTCATGCACTTAGTGTCATGAAGATGAAGGCATCTCAATGAAAGAAACAGAGTATCAACTATTTTGAGTGATGAATATCTACTTGGCTAAGAATGGTATATTTGTTTGAATCCAAACTATCCTTAGTTTCCATTGTACCAGGATATTTCTCTTTTATAAAGAGGGCATGTAGGTAGTCGAAAAAGGGGATGATATGTAATGTTATGCTGCCAAATAAATGCTTTTAATTCGTTGTAAACTGTTACTCATTTGCTAAAGATTAATATAAGTTTGATTCTATGATTTTTCACGTTCCTTAGTCTTATATATTGTGAGTTTTAAACGCTTCTAGCTTGTTGGTGTCATAAAGGGCCCACCGATACCAGCTGTTAATTTGATTTCCAAATGAAATCTATATCGTGTGAGTATCATAATGAAATTGTGTGATGATTAGATCTTTATAGTTGCGAGAAATGAATAGGCTGTAGGATTAATCGTGTCGTGGTGAGTTTGATAAGTGTGTGGTGTACCAAATCTTTTAATGAGTTTATTTGATTTCATAATTAGTAATGTGTGTTAGAGTGAGTGACTGAGATTTGTGAAGTTTCTCTCCTTGCATCTTGAAAAGTCGTGTCTTCTTGGCAATATTTACTTTTGTATTGTAAGTGTGTTAATACAAGAGCGAATCAAGGTTCCATCTTTCGTATTACATGAACCAGTAAATGGAAGGTCTTGATCAAATTTTTGCTTCCTGTGTAGAAACAAAGTAGTTTTCCAAAATAGCAAGTCATGAATTAGATTTCCTTTTGTACTTAGTATTAATCGATTTTGCAGAAGTGTGTAAAGAATCAGATATAAATTGCTTGAGATTTAATGTCTAAGTGTGTCATTGCAGGGACAAGTCATGAATCCATCTTTCATATTGCATGAGCTAGTAAATGGAAATCCTTGACACAATTCGTGTTTCCTGTACTAGTTATTTTAGGTAGAATAGTTTCCAGATTGCATGAGAAAGATTTCAGTTTCATTGTGACAGAAGTATTACTTTTGAGTATTGCAGATTGGAATTAGTGTTTGATTAAAACATATTATGAGTTTATTATTGGTTTAATTCCCTCTATACCAATTGATCATAGTTAGAATACCTATTCTGACACATACAATGTAACAACTCTATTGATTACGAATTCCGATTGATAAATTAATGCTTGGTTATATATTAAACATATAAATGCACCAACATGAATTGGTTTTTATTGTTTTCTTTTGGTTTAATAAAGCATGATTAAACATATAAATGCACCAACATGAATTGATTTTTATTGTTTTCTTTTGGTTTAATAAAGCATGTTACAATCTCTTCAATATAAGACTATATAATTTAATATGGATCAATTTAGTAATTGTATTTATATTTCCCAAATTTAATATACATCTTTTTTTTTTTTTTTTT
>CBVK0103309598.1:0-13640 GCA_900067695.1 Picea abies
TATATATATATATAATTAATTTATTATAATCGTAAGTTGAAATTATATTTAATTTTGTTCTAAATTAATTAATATTTTTGAGCCAAAAATATGCCAAGTCAATATTATAAACATGACACATCTAAGATTTAAAAAAAATGGTAATGTTAAATCTCAATCATAAATGATTTGAAAATATAAAAATTTTGTAAACACATTAATTTTTAGGGATTATTATTTTTCTTCAATACTAGTCTCTTGTTTAAATGATGGTCCCACTAATTGATGAGTTGTTTAAATGATGGTCCCACACTAGTCTCTTGTTTAAATGATGGTCCACTAATTGATGGGTTGTTTAAATGATGGTCCCACTAATTAATCAATGCTTTGATATATATTTTTTTTATGATAATATCATGGGTTGTTTTATGAAACAAACTACTTTGGTTAATTCAAAGACATATCCTAATATATCATCTTTTAATGTTAAGTTGTCAAGATTGGTTTGGTTCTGACCTTTTGTTTTTTCTTTCAACCATTGCTTTGTGTGGCTATTATTTTTTGTTTGCAAATTCAATTAAATGTATCTCTTGACAAGGTGTGATGTTAATGGGTATGAATTGATTCAAGTTGTCTTTCTCTATGAATTAGTCAGTAAAACCCTTACCAACAACTCATCTTATTATGTTGTGGGAATAAGGGCAAGCATTGTAAAGCAACACAATCTCTTTATTTAAAAAAATAAAATTTTCTCATGTCTAATCTAATTATGGATGGACATTATTGAGCATTATTGATTTCAAATGAATCATTATCTTTATTTTTACAAAAATAATCCTAATAAAAATGATTTTGTTTATAACAACAATAAAATAGTAAAAAAGGATTTTGTTTATAATAACAACAAGATAGTAAAAAATGACGACTTTGTTTATAATAACAACTAGCAACAAGATAGTAAAAAATGACTGTGAGAAAATTGAGTATGCAATCTATCCATGCCTCTTCTCAATATTGCGCTAGATAGAGTGGAGAAAACTTAACCAAGCCTAAGAGCAACATGGCATCAACTATGTGTTATTAATTAAGTATTATCATCCAAAGAAATTTATCTCTTGCAATTATATGATGTAGAAACAATAGTGACGTTGTAGAAATAATGACATTGTTAGTTGTTTTGAACATAGATGAGGGAATTGGACAAAAATCACTACATTTTGAAAGAGAAGGAATTTACCACTATGTTTTTTTAGATTAGAGATTTTTTAACTCATTTTGATTTTTAAAAATTTATATGTTTTTCATTCATAATGTGAAAAACACAATATTGAAAATTGAAAAGTTAGAAAAAATAGTGATATGAGAAAACCAAAAAAATGTGATGCAAGTGAAATTATATTATATTTCCAATTTTAATTGAGAAATGTGATATTGAAATTTTAAAAGTTATAAAAATTGACACTTTGAAATGTAAAAAAATGTAATGTAAGTGTAAAAAAAAAAATTAAAGTTTTAATTATTTTTTATTTTTATTTTTTCACATTCCTTACAATTTTTTTTTCTATGGAAAAAGCATTATATTTGATATTTTATAGGAGAAATTAGGATATACATATAGAGTCTTATCAACACTCTCAAAGCCATAGATCTTGACATAGATCTTGTCGGAAAATACCTCGAGAGGGTTATCTATACTAAATATTATAGTCATTCTTAACCATTTTCTGCCACTCTTTGTGCTTGGAAGCACCAAAATTACAATCATATCTTATGAAAAACTAGGCCATTACACAAAGCATTTAAACTTTTGACATATTCAGAGCTAAGAAGAAAACTAGACATTTTTTGTAGCTCAATTTAGAGAATGGATAGATTTTGGAAGAAGGGTTTCATCCTTCAATTCCTATTTAGTGATAGTCTCTTCCTACAACGATAATGCTTCTTTAGATAAAATATCTGCTTTCTCATTAAATTCTCTATAGTTGTGAGAGAAAGAAATCTCTAAAAACTACATTCTTCCTTAGAAACCCTATTCATGATTGTGTTAAGCACCATATTCTCTATATGGATTCTACCATTTGCGCAATGCAAAAGCAATTTAGAGTGATCCATTACTTTAGCTTGTTAATGCCTTTCTTAGTTGTGCATTTCAAAAGTAACCATAAGGCATAGAATTCAAATTTATTATCTGTCCCTTGACCTATTGCATACTTGAAAGAAAAATAATGTTTTTCACTCAGGCTATGGAGTAATAAATTTAGGTACCACTGATAACCCCATGAACATCAATCTTGGAAAATCTTGGCCTATCTCAAGTTGTTCAAAGAACACCAAGACGTTTTTGCATGGTCCTATAAGATCTTAAAACTTGTGATACAAGAATCATACAATACACAATACCCCTAAATAATGATGTCAAACATTTCTAGCATAAGTTACAAAATTTTCACCCTTCACTCAAACCTTTAATTTAGAAGGAACTAAAAAAACTGTTAGATGCTAAAGTTATATTCTAGGTAAGGAATTCTACATGGGTGGAAAATATGGTGCATGCAAGGAAAAAGATAGGTGAGATTCAACTTTGTGTGGATTTCCAAAATTTGAACAAAGTATTTGTAAAAAGATAACTATCATGTACCTCCAATCAACAAAGTATTTGTAAAAAGATAACTATCATGTACCTCCAATGGAATGTATCCTTGAAACAATTTCTAGATATGAGATGTTCTCACTTTTGGATAGTTTCTTAGGTTACAATAAGGTTCTAGTGTCATAGAAGGACTGACTTAAAACCACTTTCAACACTAAATGATGTACCTTTTCATTCAAACACATTCCTTTCAGTTTAATTAATTTATGTGCCACTTTCCAACAGTCCGTGGATGTCACTTTTAGGAGTTTAATAAATAAAAGTGTAGTAGTTTATCTAGATGAAGTGACTGTATATTTTAAAAATAGATCAAACCATATTTTTCATCTCACAAAAATATTCGAAAGATGTAGAAATTATGGAATTTTCCTTAACCCGAAGAAGACAATTTTTGGTGTAACCAAAGGGCAATTGTTCGGTCGCATTATATCAAATGATGGGATAACTTTTGACTTAGAACAGGTAAAAGTGATATCCCAATTGCATTTTCCTCACAATAAGAAAACTATGCAATATTTCTTTGGGAAGATTAACTTCGTCAGAAAATGTGGTGTTCCTTGATCCTTGAACAATGAAATGCAACGAGGTATACAAAGAATATAAATAAAAATTAACCAAGAATAGGAGACAATGAGATAGAAACTACAAAGAGATCCTTGAATATTAATAATGAAAAGAATAATGTAGTGTTCACTTGCCTCTTAAGATCGAGCGACCTTCCACTAAGAAAATCTCCAAATACATGACACAATACAAGACATCATATTCACTACTATATATTTAAATAGCTTTTACATAGCAAAAACCCTAACTACTTGTGGTCCGGTCATAAATGGGTACCAACTATCTAGTGGGCCTTATAAAGTGGACCATGTCTATATTGAATAACTAACTATTACTATCTATTGGACTTATTCAAAGAGTATGGCCACATATAATAACTAACTAACTACTATGTCATCCAAAGTAGGGAGATTAGGGTAGGACCCTAAGATGTCATCCCCCTTCAAAAAAACATTGTCCTCAAGGCCGAAGATTAGGAACTTGCTACAAAATCGAGGCTGGTTCCCATGTTGCATATTTGGGTGGAATTTCTTTCCACTAGATCAATACTTCAAGGATCATGCAATGAATTAATTGATTCTCTCTGGTATCTAAAATTGTTGTCGAATGAATCCATACGGAGCCTTCTTCATCAAGTTTTGGTAAGCTTGTTTTCACCTTGCACTTTGATCCTACTAGCTTTTTTAAACATGACACATGAAAAACTGGATGAATCTTAGAGTGGGGTAGAAGAGCTAGTTTGTAATCCACTTGTCCAATGCGCCGAAGGATTTCATATGGTCCATATAATTTGGGTGCTAATTTTTGAGGTGTTTTGTCTTTCAATGATTTTTGTTTATATGGTTGAAGTCTAAGAAACACCATATCCTTGGTTGCAAATGACTGTTCTAAGCGATGTTGGTCTACTTGTTGCTTCATCCAATCTTGGGCCATTACCAGGTTGTCCTTTAGTATGTATAACATGGCTTCCTTAGCATAAAGTGTATGGTCCACTTCTTGAACCTTTGAAGTGCCTGGTAAGTATGAAGTGATTGACTAGGGTTGTTGTCCATAAATTGCTTCAAATGGGGTGATTTTTGTAGCTCCATGATCAGAGGTATTGCACGACCATTCTACAAGTGGAATCCATTGTACCCATAGGTGTGGCTTTTCATAGGTGAAGCATCATAAATAGGTTTCAAGGAACTTATTGACAATTTCAATTTGACCATATGTTTGGGCGTGATATGATGTGCTCATATTTAGTTGGGTACCCTGTAGTTTAGATAGTTCTTTCCAAAATTTTCTAGTAGAAGTACGATCTTGATCTGGCACAATGGAAGTGGGCATGCCATGTATCTTAAAAATTTGATCAAGAAAGACTTGGGAAACTAAGGAGGGGGTAAATGGATGGGCTAGGGCACAAAAATGAGCAAACTTGGATAGACGGTCAACTACCACCAAGATCACATATTTGTTTCCTTCCCTTGGAAGTCCCACAATAAAACCCATACCAATGTTTTCCCAAATATGTGTAGGGATTGTAAGTGGTTGCAACGCCCCTGGTGTATTTAATGTCTCCCTTTTGTGTATTTGGCATGTGTCATTGGTGGCCACAAAATCCTAAATTTCATTTTTCATCCCCACCCAAAAGAATGAGTGCTTAGTATGTTCATATGTTTTTTTTTTAAATCTAGAGTGACTAGCTATAAGTGATGAATGAAATTCCTCTAATATTCTTTGTTTTAAGGATGAATTATTTACCATAACAATGTGCCCTTTATATCGAAATGTATCGAACTACCATGTATATCCCTTAAGAGGGTTGGGATCATACTGAAGTCTTAGGATGAGTTGACATGTAGTTTTATTTGTGATCCATTTAGTACGAGAATCCTCCAACTAGTCTGGAACTAGTAAATATAAAGTGAACATGAATCCATCCTCCTCAAATTTCCAATATAAGGCATCAAAAACCACTTCTTCTTTTTTCTTTCTTATATATAATCTCATAAGCATACCCTAGTATCTTGTTGTCCCACTTATGTTGCTTTGGCGAGGATAGCCGTTGTTCAAGAAACTATTTTAAACTGTGATGGTCAATCTTGATTTGGAAATGTCGCTTGAGGAGGTATGGGCACTAGGTCTCTATGGCATGTAGGATGGCCATCATTTCTTTATCATATGTAGATTTACCCAAGTTGTGGTCACATAATTGTTTACTGGTGAATGATAAGGGGTTCCCTTCTTGCACTGGTATTGAACCAATACCTCGGCTAGAGGAATTACATTCCAAAACAAATGTCTTATCAAAATTTGGCACTACTAATACTGGAATTGTGCACATGGCATATTTTAAGGTTGAGAAGGAGTATTCCACGAACTCATTCCAAACAAAGGCATTATTCTTGAGTAGAAAGGTTAAGGGAGATTTAATTTTTCTATAATTTTTCAAAAATTTCCTATAGTACCTTGTAAGGCCTAAGAATCCTCTTAATCTCTTCAAAGGTTTTGGACATGACCAATATTTCATAGCTGCAACTGTCTTTGGATCAAATCGTACTCCCTCGTGGGTGATAATGTGACCCAAATATTCAACCTCTGAAACCCCAAAAGAAAATATGGATCATTTTATAAATAGTTGGTGATCTTGTAGGAGTTGCGAGGATCTATCAATGTGCTTGATGTGTGATTCCCATGTCTTCTAGTAGATCAAAATATCATCAAATAATAATAGCACAAAATTATGAAGGAAGGGCCTAAAGATATTGTTCATGAGGCTTTGGAAGGTTGATGGAGCATTGCAAAGGCCAAAATGAATCACTAAAAACTCATAATGACCTTCATTTGTATGAAAATTTGTCTTGAGAATGTTTTCCTTTTTCATCTTGGTCTGGTGGTAACCTGAGTGGAGGT
The DNA here is from genome assembly GCA_900067695.1 of Picea abies. Taxonomy (NCBI): domain Eukaryota; kingdom Viridiplantae; phylum Streptophyta; class Pinopsida; order Pinales; family Pinaceae; genus Picea; species Picea abies. The sequence goes on from CBVK0103309598.1 coordinate 6,089, forward strand.
CTAATTTTGTGAAAAACTGGGCTCCATGGAGTTCATCTAAGAGGTCATAAATAACTAGAATAGGAAATTTGTCCTTGATATGATAAACTTATTGAGATATAAAAAATCAGGACAAATGTGCCAAGTACCTTCCTTATTTAATACCATAACCACTAGTGATGAATAAGGGTTAGTGTTGGGACGTATGCCTCCTACCTCCAAAAATTCCTGAATGATTTTTTCTATTTCATTTTTTTTGTGCAAATGGGTGCCTATAAGGATACACGTTGGGTGAAAGACTTCCTGGAATGAGGGGAATTCCATGGTCATGTTCCCCATGTGAATGTGTTAAACCTCGTGGCAATCCAAAGATGGGTTGATGCTTAGAGAGAACCAATTGCAAATCTAGGTGAATTTCTGGTGGTGTAGTGTCGACAACCTATGTGACATTGAATTGGGCAATAAAAACTGAGCGGAATTTCTTCAACAAATTCTCCATACGATGAGAGCTGATAATATCAGGGGAACTAGATTTAATCCCCTTGAGGGTATGTTTCTACCCTTATTGTGTGAAGCACATGTACAATTCCTTAAAATCCATGGTGACTAGTCCCAAAGCGTGTAGCCATTCTACCCCAAGAACTATATTACAATCACCCATTTCAATGGAAAACATGTGAGTCTTGAGATGATACTCTCCCATTTGTAGTCTCACATTTTCACATCTTCCCCCACATTTCATCGTACCACCATTAGAAATCATAATTTGAAAATTAGAGATGGGGTGTACATAGCAATGGGTGTCTTGTTCCACTCTCCTATGGATAAAATTGTCTATCCTACCGCATTAGAAATCATAATTTGAAAATTAGAGATGGGGTGTACATAGCAATGGGTGTCTTGTTCCACTCTCCTATGGATAAAATTGTCTATCCTACCGTTGTCAATCAACACAATCACATTGTGATGCTTGATGTAGCCAATTAGTTTCAAGGTTTGTGGCAGAGAGAAACCAGAGAGGGCATGGAGAGAAATCCATGGTTCCTCAGGAGGAGCCGATAAGGAGGGGGTAAACTTAGGTGTAACTTCCAATAGAATGTCCTCTGAGTATTTATGTGGAGAAACGTCTGTTTGAATCAATTTATAGTCTTTACATTTGTGCCCTTTGAAATATCATTCATTACAATTATAACAAATATGGAGGTGTTGACGTTCTTCCATCTCTTCTAGAGATAACTTGTGGATGTGAACCGACTATGAGCTAGAGGGGCTGAGATTAGTTTCCATCGATGGGTTAGGGTGAGTGTTGAATACATATCTCTTTAGTTGTGCATTGATTACTATCTCAACTTCTTTGGCTTTGTCACAAGCTTCCAACCATGTTTGTTGGCGCTGCATCTTGACATGTGATTTAATTGCATCCTTGAGACCACTGATGAAACATTCTTTAAAAAATAAATTTTAATTGCATCCTTGAGACCACTGATGAAACATTCTTTAAAAAATAAATCATATTATCCCTTTATGTGGTTATCCATTTTCTTGAACACAGTGATTTATCCCATAACTGTACCTGTTTTGCATAATTATTTTAGGCATCCCAAATGGTGAGTATCATGCTTAAAATGAGTAGAAAGTATTTGCACAAACTGGGTCCGTGTAATGTAGCCTTTATAATCCTTCCTATACCATTGCCACCATTTCCAACATTCAACATCCAAATATAAGACCCCCACATGTAGTTTTTGTAGTTCAGTTGTAATTCCATGGAGAAAGAAATAATGCTCCATTTGGGTAACCCACCTTGAAGGATCTGACCCATCAAATTTGTTCATTTCCACCTTTGGAAAATGGAGCCATGAATTGTTATCTTGGATTGTGGTCCGATGATTATTCTGAAACATGGGTGTGTATTGTACTTCCTGGGGTGTGAATGCCTCTTTGGTTGGGTCAATGTGTGGATTTATAACATGAAGACCCGCACGTGATTCTACGACTGTCAAGAGGTAGGTTATTTTTGTCACTACTTCTTGCACTTGTCAAAATGTAGTTACAAGGGTGGTCATTGATTCTTCTAGTGATGTGCTCTGAGAGGATTGGTCTTGGTCTGGTGTAACTTGTTGTTAGTTTTTGGAGCGGGCCATGTTGCAATTTTAAACCATGGGACCACTAAAGACCAAATTCCCCTTGGGTTCAAATAGGTATGACTTTCACTAGTAGACTGCAAAGGTTAGGGTTTGACCTTCCTAATGACATATCACTTTTTATTTAAAGACATCGATCTCTAGTCTACAAAAAAAAATCTACTAAAATTCAGAGGCATGTTGTCTTAGGAAAGATATTTGTTTCCACTTGTCAACTTCCTTAACCCTTGAACAATGAAATGCAATGAGGTATACAAAGAATATAATTGCAAATTAAACAAGAACAAGAGACAATGAGATAGAAATTGCAAGGAGATCCTTGAATATTAATATTGAAAATAGGAATGCAGTGTTCACTTGCCTCTTAAGGTGGATTGACCTTCCATTAAGCAGAGTTCCAAATACATGACATAAAACAAGACATTATGTTCACTCCTATCTATTTAAATAACTTTTACATAACAAAAACCCTAACTACTTGTGGTCCCATCATTAATGGGTACAAACTACCTAGCAAGAATTATATAGTGGGCCCTCTCTATATTGAAAAACTAACTATTCCTATCTATTGGTCTTATTCAAAGTGTATGGCTACATACAATAACTAACTAACTACTATGTTTCCCGAAGTAGAGAGGTTAGGGTAGGACCATAACGAACAATTCATACCAGATTTCACTGAAACAATCAAGCCCTTACAAAAAATGATTTGCAAAGACGTTGACTTCAAGTGGAACCAAGAGGAGAAGGAAACCTTTGAGAAAATTAATATTTCTATTTCTCAAGACCCTATCTTACATAGTCCTAATTTAAACAAAGTTATCCTTCTTTAAAAAATTCCCTCTAATCAGTCACTAGCAGTCATTCATACTAAAAAGGATGATGATAATAATGAATCTCCTATTTCCTTCACGAGTACCAACTTGCAAGAATTAGAATTGAACTACCTCTCCATTGAAAATAAGCCTATGCTATATACAAGGCTATTAAACACTTTAGGTCAAATATTCTTAAAAATCATACTAAAGTCATAGTTCCTCATGCTGCTATAAGATCACTTTTTATTCACCAATAGATAGGAGAACGAAGGGGAAATTGGATAACTGTTATCCAAGAATTTGATCTCAAAATAAAACCTAACAATATAGTTAGAGGTCAAGGGTTGTGTAAGTTGGTTTTCAAGTCTCAAGACTCCATAGATCCAGGTGAGTCTAGATGGGAAAATGAGTTGTTTGTTTTTTTCTCATGGAGTACTTTTTTTAATGGTAGTTAATGATTCAATAGTACACTGACCTTTCTTATTTCTTATATCACTATACATGCCTTAGTCATATGAAATCCAAGGAAAAGACGGCACTACGTTTGAATTCTTCTTGATATCATTGAATAAACTCAGTTTTATTTCAAAAAAACTATCATGGGGTACTTATACTGAGGTGCTTAGAGAGAAGTGATGTAGAGAAAATATTGAAAGATCCCCGTGATGGTCCTATTGGTGGTCATTTTGTGAGAGAAACCACATCCCATAAAATTATGAGAGTAGGTTACAACTATCCAAATTTATTTAGGGAGGCCCACTCATATGTTAGAAAATGTAATATTTTTCAATTGAGCACAGGAAAGGAGATGAAAACATTTATCTCATTGTATCTAGAAACCATTTCTATACCTTTTGAGCAATGAAGAATAGACATTATATGTGAAATTAACCCGTACTCATCAAAACAACACAAATACATTCTAACAATAATAACTTTTTTTCCTCGGTGGTCTAAAGCCATTCCACTCACCTAAGTTAATGAAAAGGTAGTCATTGAATTCCTGGAACAATAACTCATTACTAGATTTGGGGTACCATCTATGACAATACTTGACAAAGGTGCTAATTTTTCTTCTACTCCGTTAACTGAATTTGCACTTGACAAAGGGATTATCTTAAGGTATTACGCTAATTACCATTTGCATTGAAATGGAGTAGCTTATTCTACTAATAATAAATTGATTTGTATCCTTAATAAAATTGTTACCGAAAATCATAAAAAATGGCATAATGCACTGTGGGATGACAAGGTAACCCCTAAGGAAGCCTTGGGCACTTCTCCATATTTACTTGTTTACATTCAGAAATCAATCTTTCCAACAAACATCTATCTTCCATCTCTGCAATTATCCTAGGCCTCCATATGCCAACCTCTCTCTAGCATGCAACAACATATTAATACACTCCTTATGCTAGAGGAGGAAAGGGAGAAAGCTAAACATAAATTTGCATTCCCCCAACGGTTGATCAAAATATGGTTTGATAAACATAAAGTTGGTGACAAAAATTTTACTGTGGGGGAATTTGGTTCTCAAATGGGATAGAGTCAATGAACCTAAGGGAAAACATTATAAATTTCAGAATTTATGGCTTGATCCTATCAATTAACAGAGAAAATTGGGGTTGGTCCTATCGATTAAAAATCATGGGGGTGAATTGGATTCTATCCTTATCAATGGCCAAAGCCTCAAGCAATACTTCACTTAGTTGCTCCAAGTGATTAGTTTGTACCATAGAATTTTTTTTTCCTTTTGTTTTGTTTTGATTTCCTTCATTTTATTTTTATGATAAGTTGATTGCGTTTTCAGTTTGATTAACACATTCTCCCTTGCATGAATTCATATCTCTTGATATTTTTTACAACAATGTTGAGTGTTTATCTTTTGGCGAAGAACGATTGGTAGATATTAGATAACATACCTCATATGTTTGATACCAAAAGTAAGGGAAGTTAATTTTGGATAAGAATAATAGTCAAACGATATTTATTTGCATATCACTTTCCCTGTGGTTGGGAATGTCTGGAAGGAAAGACTACGGAAAGAAGGGAAGTATGGCCTATGCACTGAGGACAAAATAATGAGTTCCTTACTCCTTTTAGGATGGATAAACCTAAAAAGCCTAAGTACTTGTTTTACCTCCTTCACTAATAGATATCATCCTCATAGACTCAATTTTTTGTTCCACGAGAACTCTTCATCACAAGGGTATCCATTATTGGGTACACATGTTTTAGATATATGCAATAAAAAAAAAAAAAGATAGAAAATAAGTGATGAAGAAAGCCAAGAACTCAAAGAGAAATGATTGTGTCAAGTAGGGAATGTAGATATCTCCTCCAAGGCTATGATAACTCACTAGTAGCGGAGCAAGGTTTGTGATATTAGGGTGACTCCATTGGGGCTATGGACACTCATTGGCAGTGGAGAAGCACTGGAAGGGTAATAAAATTACTTAGATACTACTAATGAATGTCTTCCTATTAAGGGTAGTCCCTGAATCAATTTCTTATTCAAAGAATGGATCATTGGTTAATGGCACATAGGTTGGAAAATTAGATAAATCCCTATAGCAAGGCATCGTGTTATTCCCTAAATCATATATATTCAGATCTGCAAATAATTTTTGAGTTCTGTTTGATATTCAAATTTGTTCATCGAAAATTTATATGATTATTCTCCTAAGGTATAGTCAAAGATTTTGGTTTCACTCAGTGAATTGCCATTTGTTGAATACACAACACACCCTTTCAAAATTTTCCAACTTTAGAGTACCGCTTTATTTTAACCATTCTACATCTCCTTGTTTTTCTTTCCATAGGCTACATATTTGTTTTCTTTAAGTTTATGCCTTCTCTCTCTTGTTTTCTTCAAATTTAAAATATCAAGAAAACCCAAAAAATTATGATGTTTTGCATATGAAAAGGAAAGAAAAAAATAAAATAAAAGAAATAACAAAAAACATAGAGTTTTATCTGAAACACTAATGAATCCATTGGGGTTTGAACTGAAAGAATGGGATAGAAATTTACTCGAAATACTAATGTCGATGCAAACCTTGTGAGAAAGTATTGATGAGCCATCGGGCATTGGGAGAGATCGACTGAGTGTTGAAATGCAATGTTAATAATTCTATTGATCGTCGATAAGCCATCGTGCATAGACAAAAATCATATGATTCTTAAAGAGAAAAGGTTAAGGATTCTTGCTATCATTAATAATCCATCGGGAATCAACGAAAATATTATGAGTATGAAAGCGAAAAATTTAACCTTTTCCATAAATACCAATGAATTGTTTAAAGAGTAAAACCTTACCAAGTGCCGATGGAACATCCTAGCCATCTGATCATAAAAAAGAATGAATCTTACCCATCAATCCTTCCACATAAATGTTTCCCACCTCGATGACCATGCAAGTCCAGGTCACCAACTGTATAGGTCCACATCATCATATGTACTTAAGCCTTGCTACTATGTACTTTCCATGTCACCTGCCATGTTACATACCATGTCACCTGCCACTTTACCTTCCACATCATTATTTGTACGAACAATCCTCCAAAAGTTTTCTAAAAACAAAAGAAGCACAGATAACTTGTTAATAATTTAAGCCTTTCTCCCGATGTCGATGATCGATAATCATGGTTTCTCTATATAGTTATGAGTCATATAACTTCGATAATCATGGTTTCTCTATATAGTTATGAGTCATATAACTTAGGCCTGTTTTTTATGCCAATGAAATCCCAAGGTAAGGATTCATCTAAACGTTAACAAGTTAGACAAAACATGTCGATCCATTAGCTAAAATACTCCTAGAATATGCTTGTGGGGTTCACACAAAAATGATGAAAAAACATGATAATCCATGCCTTCTCCGTTGATGTTGATGAATACAAAAAAGAATTCCAAAGAATATTTTTTCAAAATTGCTGAAATGGGCACCCCTCTACATCAAATTATCCATTAATGGCTGATGATATGTGCACGATAACATTTAACACAACAAGATTTGCAGAATATGATCATCACGATTAAGATTTTATTCCTTTTCTTACCCTCATATATATCTCTCATATTGTAGAAAACCATTCAAACAGTGAACTCATTCAATTTGTTCAACGATAAGAATCATCCCCTCTAGGAATTGGAAGTATCGTGAGATCAATATCCTCCACAACAAAGAAAGTTTGTTTTCCTATATAATTTCTGGTAAAATGACTTCACCAGAGACTCCAGTTCATAAATCTTCGAAGAAACCAAGGACAAGGGGAAAAGAACCAAAATAGGGGTCTATCTTAGTGCTACCTTAGGGAGGGGAACCATAGACTATGAAAGGAGTAGAATCGGTCATCAAGTCACCACTGAAGAAACTATCTCCACAGGTAATTTTGTATGGAGACACAAAGCCCAAAATTGGGAGCACCAACACTCAAATACATATCCCTAGGTATAATGATATTTTTATCAAGTTTAAGGATCAAAATTACCTAGAATCAATTCCACACAAAAACCTTGATCTCAGAGTTGTGGATTGTTACAGATATGAAATAACTGAGAGGGGGGGGGGGTGAATCAGTTATTGTAAATTATTAATAATTTCTCTCA